>OX381718.1:69314952-69566885 GCA_947462335.1 Harmothoe impar | reverse complement strand
CCCTAACCCTAACCCTAACCCTAACCCTAACCCTAACCCTAACCCTAACCCTAACCCTAACCCTAACCCTAACCCTAACCCTAACCCTAACCCTAACCCTAACCCTAACCCTAACCCTAACCCTAACCCTAACCCTAACCCTAACCCTAACCCTAACCCTAACCCTAACCCTAACCCTAACCCTAACCCTAACCCTAACCCTAACCCTAACCCTAACCCTAACCCTAACCCTAACCCTAACCCTAACCCTAACCCTAACCCTAACCCTAACCCTAACCCTAACCCTAACCCTAACCCTAACCCTAACCCTAACCCTAACCCTAACCCTAACCCTAACCCTAACCCTAACCCTAACCCTAACCCTAACCCTAACCCTAACCCTAACCCTAACCCTAACCCTAACCCTAACCCTAACCCTAACCCTAACCCTAACCCTAACCCTAACCCTAACCCTAACCCTAACCCTAACCCTAACCCTAACCCTAACCCTAACCCTAACCCTAACCCTAACCCTAACCCTAACCCTAACCCTAACCCTAACCCTAACCCTAACCCTAACCCTAACCCTAACCCTAACCCTAACCCTAACCCTAACCCTAACCCTAACCCTAACCCTAACCCTAACCCTAACCCTAACCCTAACCCTAACCCTAACCCTAACCCTAACCCTAACCCTAACCCTAACCCTAACCCTAACCCTAACCCTAACCCTAACCCTAACCCTAACCCTAACCCTAACCCTAACCCTAACCCTAACCCTAACCCTAACCCTAACCCTAACCCTAACCCTAACCCTAACCCTAACCCTAACCCTAACCCTAACCCTAACCCTAACCCTAACCCTAACCCTAACCCTAACCCTAACCCTAACCCTAACCCTAACCCTAACCCTAACCCTAACCCTAACCCTAACCCTAACCCTAACCCTAACCCTAACCCTAACCCTAACCCTAACCCTAACCCTAACCCTAACCCTAACCCTAACCCTAACCCTAACCCTAACCCTAACCCTAACCCTAACCCTAACCCTAACCCTAACCCTAACCCTAACCCTAACCCTAACCCTAACCCTAACCCTAACCCTAACCCTAACCCTAACCCTAACCCTAACCCTAACCCTAACCCTAACCCTAACCCTAACCCTAACCCTAACCCTAACCCTAACCCTAACCCTAACCCTAACCCTAACCCTAACCCTAACCCTAACCCTAACCCTAACCCTAACCCTAACCCTAACCCTAACCCTAACCCTAACCCTAACCCTAACCCTAACCCTAACCCTAACCCTAACCCTAACCCTAACCCTAACCCTAACCCTAACCCTAACCCTAACCCTAACCCTAACCCTAACCCTAACCCTAACCCTAACCCTAACCCTAACCCTAACCCTAACCCTAACCCTAACCCTAACCCTAACCCTAACCCTAACCCTAACCCTAACCCTAACCCTAACCCTAACCCTAACCCTAACCCTAACCCTAACCCTAACCCTAACCCTAACCCTAACCCTAACCCTAACCCTAACCCTAACCCTAACCCTAACCCTAACCCTAACCCTAACCCTAACCCTAACCCTAACCCTAACCCTAACCCTAACCCTAACCCTAACCCTAACCCTAACCCTAACCCTAACCCTAACCCTAACCCTAACCCTAACCCTAACCCTAACCCTACCCTAACCCTAACCCTAACCCTAACCCTAACCCTAACCCTAACCCTAACCCTAACCCTAACCCTAACCCTAACCCTAACCCTAACCCTAACCCTAACCCTAACCCTAACCCTAACCCTAACCCTAACCCTAACCCTAACCCTAACCCTAACCCTAACCCTAACCCTAACCCTAACCCTAACCCTAACCCTAACCCTAACCCTAACCCTAACCCTAACCCTAACCCTAACCCTAACCCTAACCCTAACCCTAACCCTAACCCTAACCCTAACCCTAACCCTAACCCTAACCCTAACCCTAACCCTAACCCTAACCCTAACCCTAACCCTAACCCTAACCCTAACCCTAACCCTAACCCTAACCCTAACCCTAACCCTAACCCTAACCCTAACCCTAACCCTAACCCTAACCCTAACCCTAACCCTAACCCTAACCCTAACCCTAACCCTAACCCTAACCCTAACCCTAACCCTAACCCTAACCCTAACCCTAACCCTAACCCTAACCCTAACCCTAACCCTAACCCTAACCCTAACCCTAACCCTAACCCTAACCCTAACCCTAACCCTAACCCTAACCCTAACCCTAACCCTAACCCTAACCCTAACCCTAACCCTAACCCTAACCCTAACCCTAACCCTAACCCTAACCCTAACCCTAACCCTAACCCTAACCCTAACCCTAACCCTAACCCTAACCCTAACCCTAACCCTAACCCTAACCCTAACCCTAACCCTAACCCTAACCCTAACCCTAACCCTAACCCTAACCCTAACCCTAACCCTAACCCTAACCCTAACCCTAACCCTAACCCTAACCCTAACCCTAACCCTAACCCTAACCCTAACCCTAACCCTAACCCTAACCCTAACCCTAACCCTAACCCTAACCCTAACCCTAACCCTAACCCTAACCCTAACCCTAACCCTAACCCTAACCCTAACCCTAACCCTAACCCTAACCCTAACCCTAACCCTAACCCTAACCCTAACCCTAACCCTAACCCTAACCCTAACCCTAACCCTAACCCTAACCCTAACCCTAACCCTAACCCTAACCCTAACCCTAACCCTAACCCTAACCCTAACCCTAACCCTAACCCTAACCCTAACCCTAACCCTAACCCTAACCCTAACCCTAACCCTAACCCTAACCCTAACCCTAACCCTAACCCTAACCCTAACCCTAACCCTAACCCTAACCCTAACCCTAACCCTAACCCTAACCCTAACCCTAACCCTAACCCTAACCCTAACCCTAACCCTAACCCTAACCCTAACCCTAACCCTAACCCTAACCCTAACCCTAACCCTAACCCTAACCCTAACCCTAACCCTAACCCTAACCCTAACCCTAACCCTAACCCTAACCCTAACCCTAACCCTAACCCTAACCCTAACCCTAACCCTAACCCTAACCCTAACCCTAACCCTAACCCTAACCCTAACCCTAACCCTAACCCTAACCCTAACCCTAACCCTAACCCTAACCCTAACCCTAACCCTAACCCTAACCCTAACCCTAACCCTAACCCTAACCCTAACCCTAACCCTAACCCTAACCCTAACCCTAACCCTAACCCTAACCCTAACCCTAACCCTAACCCTAACCCTAACCCTAACCCTAACCCTAACCCTAACCCTAACCCTAACCCTAACCCTAACCCTAACCCTAACCCTAACCCTAACCCTAACCCTAACCCTAACCCTAACCCTAACCCTAACCCTAACCCTAACCCTAACCCTAACCCTAACCCTAACCCTAACCCTAACCCTAACCCTAACCCTAACCCTAACCCTAACCCTAACCCTAACCCTAACCCTAACCCTAACCCTAACCCTAACCCTAACCCTAACCCTAACCCTAACCCTAACCCTAACCCTAACCCTAACCCTAACCCTAACCCTAACCCTAACCCTAACCCTAACCCTAACCCTAACCCTAACCCTAACCCTAACCCTAACCCTAACCCTAACCCTAACCCTAACCCTAACCCTAACCCTAACCCTAACCCTAACCCTAACCCTAACCCTAACCCTAACCCTAACCCTAACCCTAACCCTAACCCTAACCCTAACCCTAACCCTAACCCTAACCCTAACCCTAACCCTAACCCTAACCCTAACCCTAACCCTAACCCTAACCCTAACCCTAACCCTAACCCTAACCCTAACCCTAACCCTAACCCTAACCCTAACCCTAACCCTAACCCTAACCCTAACCCTAACCCTAACCCTAACCCTAACCCTAACCCTAACCCTAACCCTAACCCTAACCCTAACCCTAACCCTAACCCTAACCCTAACCCTAACCCTAACCCTAACCCTAACCCTAACCCTAACCCTAACCCTAACCCTAACCCTAACCCTAACCCTAACCCTAACCCTAACCCTAACCCTAACCCTAACCCTAACCCTAACCCTAACCCTAACCCTAACCCTAACCCTAACCCTAACCCTAACCCTAACCCTAACCCTAACCCTAACCCTAACCCTAACCCTAACCCTAACCCTAACCCTAACCCTAACCCTAACCCTAACCCTAACCCTAACCCTAACCCTAACCCTAACCCTAACCCTAACCCTAACCCTAACCCTAACCCTAACCCTAACCCTAACCCTAACCCTAACCCTAACCCTAACCCTAACCCTAACCCTAACCCTAACCCTAACCCTAACCCTAACCCTAACCCTAACCCTAACCCTAACCCTAACCCTAACCCTAACCCTAACCCTAACCCTAACCCTAACCCTAACCCTAACCCTAACCCTAACCCTAACCCTAACCCTAACCCTAACCCTAACCCTAACCCTAACCCTAACCCTAACCCTAACCCTAACCCTAACCCTAACCCTAACCCTAACCCTAACCCTAACCCTAACCCTAACCCTAACCCTAACCCTAACCCTAACCCTAACCCTAACCCTAACCCTAACCCTAACCCTAACCCTAACCCTAACCCTAACCCTAACCCTAACCCTAACCCTAACCCTAACCCTAACCCTAACCCTAACCCTAACCCTAACCCTAACCCTAACCCTAACCCTAACCCTAACCCTAACCCTAACCCTAACCCTAACCCTAACCCTAACCCTAACCCTAACCCTAACCCTAACCCTAACCCTAACCCTAACCCTAACCCTAACCCTAACCCTAACCCTAACCCTAACCCTAACCCTAACCCTAACCCTAACCCTAACCCTAACCCTAACCCTAACCCTAACCCTAACCCTAACCCTAACCCTAACCCTAACCCTAACCCTAACCCTAACCCTAACCCTAACCCTAACCCTAACCCTAACCCTAACCCTAACCCTAACCCTAACCCTAACCCTAACCCTAACCCTAACCCTAACCCTAACCCTAACCCTAACCCTAACCCTAACCCTAACCCTAACCCTAACCCTAACCCTAACCCTAACCCTAACCCTAACCCTAACCCTAACCCTAACCCTAACCCTAACCCTAACCCTAACCCTAACCCTAACCCTAACCCTAACCCTAACCCTAACCCTAACCCTAACCCTAACCCTAACCCTAACCCTAACCCTAACCCTAACCCTAACCCTAACCCTAACCCTAACCCTAACCCTAACCCTAACCCTAACCCTAACCCTAACCCTAACCCTAACCCTAACCCTAACCCTAACCCTAACCCTAACCCTAACCCTAACCCTAACCCTAACCCTAACCCTAACCCTAACCCTAACCCTAACCCTAACCCTAACCCTAACCCTAACCCTAACCCTAACCCTAACCCTAACCCTAACCCTAACCCTAACCCTAACCCTAACCCTAACCCTAACCCTAACCCTAACCCTAACCCTAACCCTAACCCTTGTAAATCTGTGCCTAATTACGAATTAATTTGACATCATATTTACGTTTCACTATTTGTGGTATTACGAGTTATCATAATTGCGAGTAAGGTTGTTTATGAATTACCATGATTATGAATTATTATCAATTATATAGATGGTTGGTTCAGAGTAGGAGGATGAGTAACACTTGTATAGTTGAGATTGAATTATGCATTTTGAGTTGGTATATATAATATGTTAAGGTACTAGAGAGACTCTGTGTAAAGTGCAGACAGGGTCGTGACCTTAGGTTGACCCTGGATGACCTAGGTTCACCTGGTATGAAAGGTGGACAGAGTGGGGTCAGCAGGGGTCAACTACATGCTACTGGATGACCCGGGAGGTCAGATCGGGGTCATGACCCTAGAGGTCAAGTTGGGGTCATGAGAGGTCAAGTCGGGGTCATGACCCCTAGGGGTCATCGGTACCCTTTGTATAGGAGAGGTTGGGGTCGTGACCTCTGGGGTCAGCTGTAAACCCATTGTGTATTGGGGTCAGGGGTCGCGACCTAATGATTATGCAGGGGGGACACCAGGAGTATATATACCAGGAGTAGAGTTTGAAATAAACAGAATTGTACTTGTAACTTGTGTTGAACAGTCTTGTGGATCATACATTACTACTTACATACCCAGTACAGGGGTTATTAAGAGATCTACACAGAGAAGAGGACTATTCATCTTATGCATTCACCATCTGCAGTCATATACGTCAACCTCCATTATACATCAATTGAGCTCTGGGAGCTTGCTCACATCCGGATTTACACCCTAACCCTAACCCTAACCCTAACCCTAACCCTAACCCTAACCCTAACCCTAACCCTAACCCTAACCCTAACCCTAACCCTAACCCTAACCCTAACCCTAACCCCAACCCTAACCCTAACCCTAACCCTAACCCTAACCCTAACCCTTGCTGTACTAGATAGTTGATAAAAATGGGATATAGATAAACTGTTGCCATGGTAACAGTCAAGGTCATTGCAACTATGATATTTTTCTGAGATTTAAAGAAATAAACTCTTTTCTCCATATTTTTCAAACCACTACAGCTGCAGTGTTGAAATCTTGCAATGAGACAGGTATCTTGGCCTACTATCCTGAAAATCAATATTCATGACCTTGGCCAAGGTCAAGGTCACCAGATTTGACCTTGAACATGTAAAAAATCACCAAAATACTGATATGTCTATGTTTCAACTCTTGTCAACATTCAGAAAATGGCAATTCTCACCATCTTAGGCTTCATATAGTTGAAGGACATCCTTGCTGTACTAGATAGTTGATAAAAATGGAATATAGATAAACTGTTGCCATGGTAACAGTCAAGGTCATTGCAACCATGATATTTTTCCAACCGCTAGAGCTGCAGTGGTAAAATCTTGCGATGAGACAGATGTATGGGACAACTATCCATGGTTTTAATATTCATGACCTTGGTAAAGGTCAAGGTCACTTTATTTTACCTCTAACATGGAAAAAATCACCAAAATATTGATATTTCTATGTTTTAACACTTGTCAACATTGAGGAAATGACAATTCGCAGAATCTTAGGCTTCATATAGTATAAGGACATCCTTTTTATGCAAAATAGATGAAATGTTACCATGGTTACGGTCAAGGTCATCCACGGTTACAGTCAAGGTCATGTCAACCATGATATATTCCCTCCTGCTGTGGCCACCATCCTTTGTTTTAGGGTTTTTACTCCTCCTGCTGTGGTTTCCATCCTTGGCTCCCAACCCTCCTCCCAGGGCTCCTGTCCCTCCTCTCGGGGCCCAACCCCTCCGCCCAGGGTTCCTATACCTCCTTCCTAGGCCACCATCCCCCCTCCCCGGGCCCCCATTCCTTCTTCCAATGTTTCCACAGCTCCTCTCTGGGCTCACATCCCTCCTCCAAGGGATCCCATCTCTCATCCCAGGGCTCATATCGTCCCCGTCCCTCCTCCCAGGACCCCCGTCCACCTTTGGGGCTCCCATCTTCTCCCTTGGCCCTAATCCATCCTCCTGGCACCCTCATCCCTCCTGCCAAAGCTCCCACCGTTCCGCTCTGGGCTCTAATCCATCCTCGCATAGCCCCTATCCCTCCTGAGGCCCAATCCCTCCTTCCAGGGATTCCTCATCCTTCTTGTGGCTTCAAATGTTCCATCTGGGACTCCCATCCCTCCTCCCAGGGCTCACATAACTCTTTTCAGGGCTCCAATCCCTCTTTTATAAGGGTTCTCATCCCTCATTGCAGTGTTCCTACTTATAGGGCTTCCATCCCTCATTTTAGGGTTCCTACTGTTCATACTTTATACCTTTCATTGTGGCCCCTCGGCTCCCATCCCTCCTACCAGGGCCCTTATCCCTTCAACAGGGTCCCCTTCCCTCCCCATCCTACCTCCAGGGGCCCTATTGATTTTCAGGATAGTAGGCCAAGATACCTGTCTCATTGCAAGATTTCAGCACTGTAGTTCTAGCGGTTGCAAAAGTATGGAAAAAAGAGTTTATTTTTTTTAATCTCAGAAAAAATATCATGATTGACATGACCTTGACTGTTACCATGGCAACAGTTTATCTATATCCCATTTTTATCAACTATCTAGTACAGCAAGGGTGTCCTTCCACTATATGAAGCCTAAGATGGTGAGAATTGCCATTTTCTGAATGTTGACAAGAGTTGAAACATAGACATATCAGTATTTTGGTGATTTTTACATGTTCAAGGTCAAATCTGGTGACCTTGACCTTGGCCAAGGTCATGAATATTGATTCTCAGGATAGTAGGCCCAGATACCTGTCTCATTGCAAAATTTCACCACTGTAGCTCTAGCGGTCGGAAAAATATGGAGAAAAGAATTTATTTTTTTAAATCTCAGAAAAATATCATGGTTGCCATGGAAACCGTCCAAAATAGCGATGTTCGCACCACTTTCGGAGGGTGTAACATCCATATTCTGAAAGCCCATGAAAAATGCTTCAATATATGTCAGAATCAGCTTGTTGAACTGGGGGTAGGGGTAGATTGCAAATCTGGGCTCTTGGCCGCTACTCTAATAGAGGAGACCTAAGTCTGTCATACATCCACACAACATACTAAACACTACCAAGGCACTGTATATAGAGAGACCCCATAGGGAGGGGAGGCCAGCTCTAATAGTTCACCATTCAGCTCTGCTGCTGTTATGTACTGCAATATAGAGCAGTCATTCTGAGGGAGTTCTCCCGCAAAAGTCTCCCCTATTGGTGGTAGGAGTCAGGGTGGGACTTGGTGAAGGGACTGACTTTAGAGGGTCTCACTCACTTTGATCATACCCTGCATACTAACCCTCAGATTTATATGCAGATCTACGGCCTGTATGTGGTTATCTGGGAGTTCCACCGAGTCTTACATCTATATGGGTTTGTATAATAGTTGTGTTATTTGCATCGTCAAACACTTCTTGCTGTCATCTAAAGGTCTCTAAAGTATAGCTGTAATTGTCCAAATAGGCAGATATGACACTCAACTTGGGGGGAAACTAAAACATTATGATATCTGGAAATACTTACTACCATAAAACCTCGGCTATAAGCCAAATTATATTTGACACCTTTATTTGCTATAAGCCAAATTTTAAGCCACAAACTTCCATTCGGCTTATAGACGAGGTTTTGATAATGTAGTAACATAGTGAAAACTAATTTCAAGCACTTTTGTAATAAGCTGATTTTTTTCTCCCAAACTCACATTTGGCTTATAACCAAGGTAGGCTTATGACCAAGGTTTTACGGTATCTAAACATAAGGCACCGTCAGTTGATTACAATGGTCAGTCAGTGTCTGTCATACAAACTGTCCCAGACTCCCTGAGATGTTACGCGACGGGGTGGATGGTCATCAGAGACGGTCATCAGAGATGACAGCTGCTGTGACACACACAGCATACAGGGCTGTTACTGTGGTTAGCACATCCCCATGGAGACATTTCATCATCGGTGGTTAATTACTAATCCACAGGGTTAACAGGAAATCCTGGGGCTGTAAAATTAACTACACACAGAAAGTAGTTGGGAAATACTAGAACATTTATACAACTTCAGACTTGACTTTCATTCAGGCAAATATTTCATTTCAATAAATGTCACATGCGCTTGTTTGTAGAATGTATTAAAACATAGGGAAGCTGAAGGATCTGTCAGAGATCACAGAACATGTCTGAACTGCTGCTGAATAAATCAATGTGTGTGTCAGGCCTAGTTGAATGGGGTTAGGCGCCAAGCTTTGACTTTCAACTTTCACTGAAATTGATGTATCGATTCGTTGTCTAAGAAGAAATTGTCTGATCTAGAATTAAATAAATATGTTAATATATATCATAACATTGAGCTCAGTGTTGTGATTTTTCTGAAAAAGATTGATCATCAGTGTACTAGAATTGCCATAATGACTATGAACTAATGAATCAAAAATGTATGTCCACTAGACTAGGTTTTGTTCAGATGCTTATCAGATCACATATGATATGCAATGGAAAAGATTGTAATCATGCCATAAATATGCTGCTAACATTTAGTGTACAGAATGCATGCCTTCAGCAATTTATTGTGCTAATGCATATTTCACATGTCCAAGAGCAGGACTAGAATCGGTGTGAAATCAGTATGAGACTGGCTTGTTGGCTTGACTCTGATCCAGATGGAAGTGTTATTGGAGGCTTCCCCAACTAGTGACGTGTGAGATAATATTGGTGGGCGCTGGAGGAAAAATGATAGGGGCTCCTGTGGAAATCCTATTCAGCCTATTACTGGGGAGTGGGGATGGAATATGGGCGGCTAGCGGCTTACAGGCTGCACAGTAATGTGGGTCTGAGCCAAGGCGGCACACAACACGGGGGCTGCAATCTGTCATGACTCTCCCTGGGATTGATACATCTGAAAACGTTGCACCTTTTTACAATAAAATGTAATTTTTTTTCATTTTCTGAGTGATTGATAAAACATTGGCCCAATGAATACTATTTTTATATTTGTTAAGTAATAGGCAAATGCAGATGGCATAATGAGTTCCCTACACTCCTATTTGAGACGTGTACTGACAGCAAGTTGGAAATTACAAACAAAGTGTGGCAGAAAAATGTGAGGCCCTCAGCTGAATCTCACACAAGCTTGATTCCAGGCACAGAATACTGTTTGATCAAACTGACATGAAACCCTTTGAAAGTTTTTGTTGCCACATGAGGCCGTGTTGACCTAACAGCCCATTCAGCAGACAGCCGGGGCCCCGGGTGGTTTCATTCCCTTGTCTCTGATTTGTTCCTGTCAGCTGTGTTATTGCCATTGATCCTTGTGGCCGTTGACACTGCTTTCAGAAAATGGAGAAAATAATTGACTTTCCACCGAAATGTTGGACATGGGATACCTTGTGATCTGATAAAAAGCCTGTGTCCATGTTCTAGAAGTCCCAGAACCAGCACAAATGTAACAAAGCCACCACAGCAACACAATGTCATCCTGTTTTTGTGTTTTAGATATGGGTAGCTGGGTTGAGTTTCACATGTACAGTGAGAATATATATTTTGTGTCATTTTGGCATTTGGATTGACATTGCTTTAAGATGAGAATACTGACTGGCTAGACCTTTACATGAAACTTATTCCAAGCTTAACAATGCCTCACTGTACATTGGGCATAATAAAGTTATATATAATAAAGTAATACATAATAACTTTGCAAGAAAATCCCATTTTGATGCAAGCTCCTCATATCATCTATGTCATTATTACATTGAACCTGTTGTATGACAGACATGTATCACCGAAGGTTTCTAACAATGTAAAGACACAAATATAATGCACACCAAGTTAACACATGAGCCCCCGACAAGCACACATACACACACATACATGAGCCCCCCCAGACACACACACATACACCCACACACACACAGGTCCCCCCCGACACGCACAAAGACACACACACATACACACACACATACACACACACATACACCAGCAGCTAATACATGAGCCCCTTGACACACACACATACACACATAAACACACACAGCTTCTGGGTGTCCTGTCGCTGCTCAGTGAGGGGATAAAGGCAAGGTGCGTAAAATCAGGAGACAAAGCCTCATCTCCATTCTCATCAATATTACTGTCTCTGTTCATGTTTCACACTTGTGTTACCAACTGCTATCAACTTCTTCGTTACTATTGCCTCTTTGCCTTCTGCTGGCTGCATGGTAAAACAGATGGTGCACTGAAAAGGACTGTCCAACCAAACATAAGCAAATTACAAGGTTGTGGCATATAGCCAGTTGAAAGAGGTGATCTTTCCCTTCGATTCGAATGGTTGCACATCTAAAATTTGCCAGCTGTCCCAGGGAATGTATTTATAATTAACTGATTGTCTCAGGGAATACATACAAAAACCAACAAGCTGTCTCAGGAAATAATCAAATAGTTGTCTCAGGGAAGACATCTAAAAGCAACTAGCTGTGTAAGGGAATACGTATAAAATCTGGCACCTGTTTTAGGGAATACAACTAAAATCAACCAGTTGTCTCAGAGAATACAAATAAAATCAACCAGCTGTCTCAATGAATACATCTAAAATCTGCATGCTGTCTAGCATATACATCAATGTAAAGACACAAATATAATGCACACCAAGTTAACACATGAGCCCCCAACATGCACACATACACAGCTTTCTCATCTAAAATCACTCAGCTGTCTCTTAATTCAACCAGCCCTCTATGAATACATCTAAAATTTGCCAGCTATCTCAGGATATATAGATCTGAAATCAACCAGCTGTCTCAGGGAATACATCTAAAATCACCAGCAGTCCCAGGGAATGAATTTAAAGTCAATTGCCTGATCATGGATATAAGGGAAACAATGATATATCTGGTTCTTCTTGATTTAACAACTTGATGCATTAGGGCTACCTTGTCAAATTTGGCCAGTTGATACAGGAGATCTTTCCCTTCAATTTGAGTGGTTGCTCGTTCATGAGCCCCAAATAGCTCCAAATACATCTAAGTCTGTTTAATGTTAGATACTGTCTGCCACCACCTCCACCCCCAGAACTGTGCTGTGTGTTGTCAGTGACAAGAAGTAATCTTCTTGTGATGAAAGGTCTGATCAGATGTTTCTTGACTTCACAATATTCTCCAGAACACTTCATGGCACTACATGGCACTACATTTCATAACTTGATGTATTGGGTATATATCTCTCAAAGTGTAGGCCTGATTTGGTACTTGCCTGGTATCCAATATCCAAGTAGTGCTTCAAATGTTAAAGAATACTGGTAACTGCAGTCTGCATCCTGCAATTGTTTCATATTCAATCGCTCCAATTCACTCAAATTGAACATACTCTAAGAGAAACTGAAGGAAATGGTTTGATGATGATCCAAATTCCTGCAGCATGTAAAGAGGCGGCTGTTAGCTTGTAGTCAGCTCACGAGACACATTGTAGCCACAATTAGATCACAATCACAATCACAATTTTCATTACACCACTTTAATACCTCCCTCCACCCTGCTGCTTCACTCTGACTGTTAAGCCTCCTTACATCTCTTCAACCCGCCTGTCCTGCCACCTCTGTCTGGTTTCTGCCCCTCTTTCTGCACCATACCTCCCCCCCCCCCCTTGCCTTTCCACTCATGTTGCCCTCCGCTCCCTCCTATCATGCCCTTGTCCTTCCCTGACCCCCTCCCCTGCCCCTCCCTCCCCTGCTCCCCTCTTCCCTCTCCTCCCTCCCCGTGTGCTGGTGTTTAATGGAGCTAATCTGGCAGCTGAGTTACCAGCATTGTCAGAGTTTGCTGTGTGCTGATTGCTGCTACCAACGTGAGGCGGCCTACTCCCGCCAAAATCCCTCCACGTGTCATGTGACATAGTCTCACACAGTCTTCACACCGCATTGTATGGATGTTTCCAACAACGGTAATTTTACAGCAAGTTCTGTAAATAATTTTGAAGGAGAAGTGTTGGAGACTCTACTGTTTTACATAGCAGACAATATTGGGCAGATTAGAAGGTGTTTTAAAGTTTGAAGGCCTGGGCACCTAAACTATACTCTGAGGACCAAAGACTGCAGTGTGCAATCGTTGGCTTTTCCATACTTCAGTAATGGGGGCGAAAATCATTCTCAGTGATTTAAGTTTAAAGCCCTTCACAGACTTCACTGCTGCTGCCATAGTTAAGATAAAGATAGATGCAGGGCTGGTGTGGTGGTGTGACAACTAAGGCAGAATTCCTTTGACCTGGTGACAAGCCCCCTTGGAGCTCCAAATAAGCCCCATAGTAATTACCTACAAGTTAATAGCCACTTTCCTATTCTACACTAGTGTTTCACACTCTCATTTATCACCATGGTTACCTAATGACATTACTCTGGGGCCTTCAGATTGCACAGTCAAGAATACTGACCAAGTTACGCCGTCTCAGCCTGATGCAGGTAGCTTGGTAAACAAGGGGCGATGAGACAAATACATGCAGAAAAAGCATCACCTTAGTTAGCAGTGATTCCCATGAACACACACACAAGGCCCTGACTTCAGCTACGTGTATATAGTAGCTGCGGCTTATACCTATATGTATACAGTAGAAGCACTTAATACTAACATTCTTATAGTCAAAGCACCTTAAAACTATTCATGTATATTATAGAATCACTAAAGGAGGTCATTCTGATACACCCCACTGTACAAGCATCAAATGCTGTTTTCAACTTCATTGCAGCCAAAGCTTTCAAACAATCAATACTGCATCTCTTCATGGCGCCATGGTTCTTAGTAATTCTGTAATCTCGAGGGCAGGGCTGTGTTTTTTAACTCATGCTTACCCTATTAGCAGCGCTTTTAGAGTAAGTGATTCTGGGGGAGGTTTCCCGTCCTCTTTTTCTGCGCATGAGGTATGGATTGAGTTGGGGATGAAAGGGATTGGCAAGAAATAACACGGGCTGATAGTTATAGGCCTTCCATGTACTGGGCTGCTAGTTATAGGCATTCCACGGAGCAGTGAGCTGAGACCATAGTGGCTGCAGTGACCAAGGAGGCCACTGCAGCCACTTTACGTCCCCAGCCAAGTCCCCAACACAATCTTTGTCCAGCGCCCAGATTGTCTTCGCTCATTCTGAAGAGTAACTTTTAAATGAGGACACTCCCCGGCACGTGCCACCACAGTTTAATTATTTCATGAAAAAAGAAAATTATGGCCATTTGGGGAAAAACAACTAGTCAGGTGAATTTTTACCTGTAGGGCGGTGGTCAGTAGACCCCAGTAGGTAGTTGCTAGGGATGTGGAGGTAATTATAGCCTCACATCAGGCGTGACTCATACCTTAAAACAGCTTAGAAGCCTACCTAGACCTGCCACTGCTGACACTGCCTACTGCGGCTCCTACAGCTGTACACCTTATCCTGCTCCTATTGTCATGAGCTGCTTAGTCCCTATTCTCCCTATTCAGGTTTCCCATAATGCCCGCACTCAGGTAGTTTCCGGTGCAGCCCTTCCTCCCTCTCTCCTCACCCCACTGGCTGACTGCCTGGCATATAGTAAATAACAATCCTTAATTTCTCAAGCTTAAAACTTCACATATGCTCAAATGAAACCTTATTTGAAAAGTATTTCTTCGATCTATCAAAGTATATGGTTTTGGATTATATGTAAAATCTATAAGACAGTTTTGTTTGGAGTTGAACATAGGGTGTGACAGCGTTTTCTTAAATTCAGATAGGCTATATGGCGGCTAGGCTATGCATAGGCCCTGTAGACTAGCCTTAATTGTAGTACCTCCAGTGATATTGGTTTGATACAAAATATGCATCAATATAATTCCCATGGTTATATAGCCTCCATTGCTCCATTTGTTCATCCTATATTGAATAATCCATGTCAATGATAATTTCTCTGAGGCATGTCTCTGAGAGTGTCAGTCTCCATCCAGCTCACAGGACCAACTAATTGAACACTCTATATACATGAATAACTTTGGCTTTCTGGATGCCCCCCCCTCCCCCAACCCTTCAGGTGTGGCAGTCAGCCTCCACACCTCCAGGTGTGATGTACCTGTGAGATGCTCCTGCCACAGTTGCCCCCACTCTCCTGTCACACCTCTGAGCTAGGTCTGGCACTGGTCAATATATCAAAGTGATGTCCCACACTAAGCCTGCCCTTTGGGGTCCACATCTGAGACACACCTCCAGTAGGTAGGGGAGGTTTGAAATTAGCTTTAAAGGGAATTTGAAATAAAGTAAAAATTATGCTAATAATATTCACAAATGGGTACCAGTATCATTTGCCTTCCCATTCCGTGGCACCCATGCAGGGCTGCCAACCGTAAAACTTTAAAACAAGAAGCTATAGTTATAGGAGGGGAGGCCATCAATTTGTAATATTTCTCCCCCCCCCCCCCAGCCTCAAAATGAATCTAAATTTTATTTACACCCCCCCCCCCCCCACTGCACCTCCTAGTCAATCTAAGGCCCAACCCCTCATCCCCCACCCCTAAAAGAGGCATCAAATCAAACCTCATAAAAACCCATACTTTCAGGCGCCACTGTGCCTTGGAGAGATGACAACCTTTTCATGCTGCTTTATATATCACATTAATACTTATTGTTTATTAATCAGCCTTAGAAGTTTATGTAAATACAGGGATATTGACAGGATTTTGGATAATTACAGGTATAGTTCTATTTGAAAAAGGAATTATGAATACTATCAATGTACAAATGGGCGCACAGTTTGGGGATTTAATGCCCCATTAAAGATGTGTCAAATGGTGCAGGGCGCGGCCCTCTCAGTATACCAGTACATGTATATGATAAGGATATAGTGTATTCCATTTGTCAAAAAGAAGCGAATCCAATCCCTGGCCTACTTAAATCTCATCTCCTCCACATGAGGTAGTATACGGAGACAATTTAACTGAGTAAATATACTAATCTCATTCATAGTTAAAACGAAATTACATCTTATTGAGCTATGGTAAGCTTTATAAATGATATACGGGTACTATGACGTTTTGAGTTTATCAGGCCTTTACCCTAAGTAGTCTAATAGAATTTCTTCAAATAATTGTTTCAAAATAATACACCCCCCCTCCAGATGTGGACCACAAAAGCTTAGTGTGGGACATCACTTTGATATATTGACCAGTGCCAGACCTAGCTCAGAGTTGTGAAAGGAAGGTGGGGGCAACTATGGCAGGAGCATCTCACAGGTACATCTCACCTTGAGGTGTGGAGGCTGACTGCAAACACCTAAAGGGTTAGGGGTGGGTAGCATCCAGAAAGCTAAAGTTATTCATGTGTATAGGGTGTTCAATTAGTTGGTCCTGTGAGCTAGGTGGAGACACAGACTGACACTCTCAGAAACAAGCCTGACAGATATTGTTAGTGCCATGGATTATTGACATGGATTATTGACATGGATTATTGACATGGATCATTGAATATAGGATTATTCCCTTGGAGTAATGGAGGATATATGACCTAAGTATGGGCTTTTATTAGCATGCGTTTTTGACATTTACAAAGGTAAGGTTTGATGTTTGGACTGTATTGTAGGGCCTATCATCAATTTGGCTATGTGAGTATGTGTATTCGAACTTTTCCGGCAGTTTTTCAGATGACTTTCGACAGGGTACAAAATTGTAATAGACCTGACGATTTTTGGTAAACTTTTGCTATAGTATTATCTGGAAGAGTTACTTTGGGACATGGGAGCTTAAGTTCAGCAACTTTCCGGCTATAATGATCTGCAGGTCCAACTAAGCCTAACGCAACTTGTCCGCATTTACTTTACTTTTACTCATTCAATAGTCATTGCTCCTGGTTTGTCACATGAAACAACAATGCTGTGTCTGCACAACAGAAGATCTTCTTTCTGTTAGTATACACATGTACATATTTAGGTCATTGCGAACCCAAATTGTATATATTTAAAATTAAGCCATGAGTGAGGCTGGGTAGTAGGGTAGTAGGTACTAAGGTAGGCCTAGGCTAGCCTACACTTAAGGCTACAGCACCACAAACCGGAAACTGCCTGGGCAGGGGACGATAATGCGGGAGTTGGTAACCTGAATAGGGCCTATAGACTGTGCAGCCCACCTGGGTCCACATTGTGGATGGACGACAACAGCTTGTCATAGGAACAAGATACAGCCATACTCAGACTTCTCATATTTCAGTAATATCTGTTCACTGTGCTAGCTGTGGGACATATGGTAATTGTCTGCAACTGTAGAAACTCTGCAAGCAAATATATAATTTATTCACCCACATGGCATAGTAGTCAGGCAGACAACTTTGGTCCAATCAGTGCTTTGATGTCAAAAGGAAGCAGAAGTCTGGAGAAGGGACTGACAGGTTCTCAGAGTGTTCCCATTAATCTTTTCTTAGAGAAGCCTTAAATCTTTCTGCAGTTATCTGGTGTCAAAATAAACTAAATTACCTGTCCATTATCAGGGCTGACCAAATGACTCTTTATTTGACAGTTTTCAATTTCACACAGAGGAACTTTCCCATAATCAAGAACGTTTAATGGGCCTGTAAGAAATACTTGTGTAATGTTTTCACCTTCTAATCTCCATGGTTACAGTAACTGGCTGATCTCAATAATGAGCTGGATGCATGAGGCTGAGTCTGGGAGCAGAGGTAAGATCTGATTTATGGCCTTGTCAGTAGTTAAGGTCTAACCAACAGCCTAAGTGCTAATAAGTAATAACAACTATGTGTCTACCCTGCCCGCTCCTACCCTGACTCGCATTATTCAGGTTTTCCTTCATTGCCCCATTGGTGCCTGATTTTCTTTTCACCCTTTGCGTCCACTTCCCTTCCCTTATGTTGACTACTCTACCCCTGTCTACACCCCCTCCTACCTCTCCTTGACTACTGCCCCTGCCTCCCCCAACCTCTGCTGCTGACTTTGGCAATACCCACCCTGCCTCTCCTCCCCTGATGTTGGCACTCTGTCAGGGCAGATCTATAGTATTAGGTAACAGGATGCATCCATGTTACTAGGAAGAGCTGTGGGTGGAGGTGGGGAGGCAGGCAGGGCCATATACTCAGGGTGCTTTTACACTCAGGGGGCAAGACGCTGGTAAAACACTGCAATAACAGCATCAGCACAAACAGGATCTTTACCGTGCTCCTGATGTTAACGGCCAGTTGCCCATGTAATGCTCAGGCCCTTCGAGGTCTAATTGTAATGTTTATGAGGTTTCTAGGGTATGTGTATTCTGGAGGGGCACCACTGCCTCTATACAATATATTGTGTTGAGAACAGCAGCAGTTCTGATTCATGCATCATGACAACAAATGTCATAGCATCATGCTGTCACTAAAGGGTTAAATTACATACGGCTTCCAAGAAGCCCCAGCTCCATCATGCTGCACATATGTATATAACCACCGAGGCAGGCGGAGGATTTCATTTCTCATAAACTTCTCTACCTTGTGCAGGTATAATAGTGACAAAGCACAGAAATAGTCTAAGCACAATTCCAGATGTAATGATATCGGTTACATCAATGAATTCACTTTCCTTAAAATAAAGGAACAATGCACCTTGTCAACAGCTGTATTCCATTTGCATCTTTATAGTGGCTAAATCTTTTTGTATTTATTCATAAAACATTCTCTGGACAAGCACCTGTACGAATTTGCCAAGACAAGAATAGTCTGGAAATCTTTACTTTTCTCAAATTGAACAGTTATAAGGGGCTTATCCAATGTATATCTGCTACACCTACTTTAACACAGTCTAGGTGGGCTTTATAACTGCTACACCTACTTTAATACAGTCTAGGTGAGCTTTATAACTGCTACACCTACTTTAACACAGTCTAGGTGAGCTTTATAACTGCTACACCTACTTTAACACAGTCTAGGTGAGCTTTATAACTGCTACACCTACTTTAACACAGTCTAGGTGAGCTTTATAACTGCTACACCTACTTTAACACAGACTAGGTGGGCTTTATAACTGCTACACCTACTTTAACACAGTCTAGGTGAGCTTTATAACTGCTACACCTACTTTAACACAGACTATGTGGGCTTTATAACTGCTACACCTACTTTAACACAGTCTAGGTGGGCTTTATAACTGTTACACCTACTTTAACACAGTCTAGGTGAGCTTTATAACTGCTACACCTACTTTAACACAGACTATGTGGGCTTTATAACTGCTACACCTACTTCAACACAGACTATGTGGGCTTTATAACTGCTACACCTACTTTAACACAGACTAGGTGTGCTGCTCTGTCTGGGAGGGTATTGTGAGCACCTCCAGTGGAGGAGAAGTGAGGAAACTAATTACTGAGTCCCCCTCTACCCTCCCCACTTCACAGGCAGATCCGGTAACTCCTCCTCCTCCCCCCTCCCCAGGGGTGTCTCTAATAGCCTTACATAAATCCAATATAAAACTCACTACAGACCAATGTTGGGTGAGAGCAGGGTTGGGGGTGTCCTAAAGGGACTGTAAGGATTCCCATCTCAGGGTGCTAGGGGTTCCAGACGGCTGATCAGCTCCCTCCTGAGCCATGGGGAACCTTTACTAAGGAATACATTACCTTAGATAACAGAAAACAGTAAAACCTCTTTAAGGCTGGTAATGATGCATTACCTCCCCTGCTCACCTGTACACACCTATACACTTCCACATGATGTAGAGGAGACTTCCCCCCTGACAGAGGCAGCGTCTGGGTTATGTCCACAGAGATATCAGCAATACCAAGGTCAAGGTGCTGGGGGCTGACAGGGACCAGATACCTAGGGCTGCAGCAACTCTGAGACACATACAGGAATTCATGAGAACCATGTAGGAACCAGTGCTGTAGGAAGAGGCAGTGTTGGATAGCATCGAGAAGAAAATGAATAATCTGATGGAAACTGCAAGAAAGGCTACAAGGGTAAGGATGGCTTCTGGCTCTATATGGGTGCTGTCGCTATAATGGCACCTTTCTATTGCCGACACTTTGTTCCCGCTTACCCCTAAGCCTATTCATAGGCCTTTCAATAGACTCAGAAGAGACTGTTATCGATAAAAAGGGGGAGGAGAGACAGAGGCGACTCTTGTCAAAGGGTGCCAGCCTTAGTGCAGCAGCCAGGTAGTCTAAGTCAGATAGTGTATGGGTGAGACAGCTTAATGAGCTGTAAGAAGTAAATACCCTATAATAGATCCTTGTTGTCTCCGCTAGGGCTCTATGACTGTTCAGCCATTTCACATTTGTGGGCCGTGTAAATGAGGTGAAATACACAAATGACTTCAGGGTTTTGGATATTCTGGGGTGTACTTTATTCAGTGTACATCAGTTTCGGAAATAAATTGTGGTTATTGACAACTCCTCCCGTTGCCTTCTGTTGCAGAAGCCGAACCAAGATGTTGACCCTCTACTCCCCTTGTTATAGCCTTCCAAATTAAACATAGAAGTGTCCTCTGTGCACAGGAAGATATCAAGAGGTAATCACCAAAGTCACTGCTTAGTGGTAAAAAGAGGAATGTGGAGTTTGGCAGATGGAAGGGAACCTGGCATCTGCTGATGTGCTAGTGTTAGCCACTTTGGTGTGAGGCAGGAGGGGATTCCTGTTCCCTGATTGAATAATGATTTGCGATAGACACAATTCATGCATTCTGTCCTTTTGACTAGCTGCAGAATTCTTTAGCTATTCAGAGTTAATGATTGGGGTTGATTATATCATTTGGCCATATGTTAGTAATTGTGAGACTGAAGGCCAAGATAATTAAGAACGGTAATATCTATTGGGTATGTGCATTTACAAATACGGTATCATTCAAGAATTTGATGTACAGTATCATTAGAGTTTATTCACAATGTCCGACCTGTGTTAGAGCAGAGCAGCAAACAGACCAGATTTATTGGGAACTGGCTGCAAAGAATGAATTGATGTTGAAATGGGGAAATCTCTCATTATGACGGATAAGACAAATCCTGCAGCAGCAAGTCGATACAGCCTGAATAATGAGAAGGAGGTATTAATTATACTTGACTATTCAGCTTAGCTGAGTTAATCTTATAAGCTGCCAGGAGTCTGCATGTGTGGGATTGGAGGGTACTTTTATACAGTCTAAACGCTGGAGGACGGTGCACAGGAGGGCAGTGACAATTATCCCATTCATGGTGGCACTAATTTAAGATGTTTGCTCACCACATGAGAGGGAGTCGTCAATAACAGCATGGGCTGTAATTACAGGACTGCCGGCTACCCTCTGGAGCCTCAGGCTGAACCAAGAAGTATGTAAGAGAACTGTTGTTAAAATAACTAAATATTTCAAATTAGGCTCACCCTAATTGTCTAAATTACAGCCATTCTTGTGCACAATCATTACAATTGGGCCTATTAAGGGATATGCGAAAATCATGTAGAGTATGGTATATATCTAACTCTGAAAGTTGAAACTAGTTAGTCAGAATGTAGGAGGTGTTTTACTGCATTTTGCACAACTCACCCAGCTGCAAGTCACCAGGCCCCTTGTGTGTCTGAAGCCTCTGTTAAACAGGGCCGTGTTTGTCTGCACCCACTATAACCCTCTCCTACTCCCCACCCACTCCCCTCCCACTCCCCTCCCACTCCCCTCCCACTCCCCTCCCACTCCCCACCCACTCCCCTCCCACTCCCCTCCCACTCCCCTCCCACTACCCATCTCCACCATTCTGTGTTTTCATAACCAGCGCTGCCTCTGGCCATGCCCACATCAGCAGCTGAGGGGCTTAATGTGAGTGGGCTTGGAGGCTTTGATTGGAGGACCGAGTCTGCTGAGAATGAGAAGGCAGTGAAAAATGAAAATGCAATTTCTGTTTTAAAATTCCTGTCTCTTCCCACAGAATAATCAGTCCCGTGGCTGGTCGGGAGCCGTGTGCCAGTCCCCTGGTGTGTGGGGGATTGGGGGCAGAGTCTGCAGGGGGTCAGGGAGATCCACGGGTCAATACTGGACTTAGCGATAAGGGATATGGGACCCCTAGATGTGTGCTTTGTATAGGGGTATAAGAGATTCTACCATTTAGACTCCCATTTGGTCCCCTATAAATAAGGGTTATAGGAGGTGAACCGAGTACAGTTTCAGCATTGATTCTACTTAGTGTAGAACTCCTTCAAAGACAAAAAGTGGCCACTAAGTAGAAGAAGAGCCTTCTCAGTCCCCCTCCCCCAGTATAATATAACATGAACACCCCTCAGTCTTTGTGGCATGATGTTGTGGAGGCTGGAGGTTTGGATTAGACACAGTTAAAGAGGGATGACTGACTGATCTACCCCCCCCCCCCATCCTCCCCTGTACTGAAGGGGGAGGGGGTGAGTGGAAGATGAAAAAGGATGGTAAGCACCCTTGGCGTTTTCTCTGCCGCTAAACCCTCCTTTAGATTCAGGCGTGTCAGATTAGGGAAGGGGCCGCTCCCCTAGAGGCAGCATGCAATGGGCGGGCTGAAATACAGGCTGTGAAAAGCACAACACAATATCAATATCTTAAAGTGGCTTCTAGTTTACTTTCTGCAGTTCCCCCGTGTGTCTGCCTGCCTCCCTCCCTTCCTCCTGCTCTCACTCCCTTTCCCCCTGCTCCCCCTCCCTCCCTCCCTCCCTCCCTCCCTCCCTCTGCCTCCTCCTCCCTCCTTAATGAAGTGAAGACACACCTGGCAATGGGATTATTATAGCAGATTTAAGGAGTCAGACTTGGAACAAGGGTCTTTAGTCTGTAACCCCCAATCACGCCCTTTAACAGTTGCCGAGTGCTGCAGCAGAATTCAGGCAGTTTTTGTGGCACAGAGGAGTGTTATCAGGGTGCATGCTGGGGTCAGGCTGCCCAGACATGCCAAGTTTTTATCTGGTTTCAGTTTGAGACTCAGGGGGTGGTTTACAACAGCCCCCCCCCCCCTGCTGCTGCAGTCAGTGCAACTGGACATGAAGAATTCAATTATTCCCCTCCCAAAGACAAACAGAGATGGTTTATTTAATTTCCCAAGTGGCACAGTCTGTGCGGGCTCTGGATATTTTCTATAATTTGAAATAGCACTAGTTGGATGGTTTTGATTCCTTGGATAGCTGATAATCACAAAGGTTTAAAAAAAAACTGAAGTAAGATAAAAACTGACAGGATCAGGGGAACAATTGCATTCTGTCATAACGGAAGTGAGTGCACAGTGTGGGAGGATCTCTCTGGGGTGGCAGGAGTATGTGAGATGATAGAACAAGGATTCAGTAGGTAGGTTTTGTTCAGCCAGTAGAACTGTAAATCAGGATGGTGTATAACTCAACCATTGTGACAATCTTAACTTGATAGATATGACTAACATTGTGACATCTTTCCCTGTAGGTTGATTATAACATCCCTCTTCTATGCAGTACTAAACCTGTTTTAGTCACTTAGGATTGTGGTGGAGAGGGGTCCTTCACTATTCATGCAATCATATAAAGCTTATTGCTTTTCCTTGGTATAACAGTGCTAGAGACTGTGTGAGCCCATACTGCTGTACCCCTCTGGTACCAAGTCACAAGTGAATGATAGATGATGCCATTCAACTTCTCTTGAGCAGATCTGGTGAGGAAAATACTCTTAAACAAGTTGCTGTGATGGATTATGTTGTACTGTGTTATTGAAGCATACATAATAAATGACTAGACCTCAGTGAATTTAGGAAAGCAGTGCTAAACCTGTTTTTAGTCACTTAGAATCGTGCTGGAGAAGGGTCCTTCACTATTCATGCAATCATAGAGCTCATTGCCCTTCCTTGGTATAACAGTGCTAGAGACTGTGAGCCCATACTACTGTACTACTCTAGTACTATGTATCCCTGACTGAAAAAGCAACACCTTACAAAATCCGTTCTCCTGCCATTGATGAAGAATCAGCATGAGTTCTGTATGTTAACACTGTTTTGTCTCTGTTTTTGAACCTACTCCACTTGCTGGTGTGTCTTCTTCTCAGTTATTTCACAGGGAATACAGCTTCCATTTCCTGAATTCACAGAGGGTAAGTGATTCATAATGTATGCTTGAATAACACAATCTTTCTTTTCCAACATACAATATAATCCATCACAGTAACCGGTTTAAGAGCATTTTTCCTCATCACATCTGCTCAAGTGAAGTTGAATGGCATCATATATCATTGATGCATGGATACATTGTATTGGAAGACAAGGATAAATACTACAATGGCATTGTCTGGTATCAAATTCTACTTTACAGCCTTTAAGATAGAATATTCTATAAAGGCCGCAGACCATCCCCCTGGTGTGAATGTTAACAGTGGGTGAGTGTTACTAGTTGGGCCGGCTTTGAGGGAGTCGTGAGGTGACTTTCTATTTAGCAGCTCAGGACATTGGTAGGAAACACATAACAAATAATACGGCTCAGACCGGGGTGACAGATTCCCCTCCTACACAGCATTGTTTGTAAATCCCTTCCCTACATTACATACAAATAAGGTCCATTATAAAGCCAACTCTTATCAATAGAATTCTGTAAAATAGGCATCCATGAAATGGGAGAAATCTTTTGATTAATGTATAGAAATGTGTCTGTCAGATGGTATGTAGGTCTCTAAGTGCCTGAGGCATGTAACACATAACATAACGTATTACATATAGGGCAGGAGGAGGTATAAATCTGGGTTATATACGACCCCTGGTGGTCTCTGTACCACTGGTTTATGTGACGTCAGTGGCTGCCTGGTCAGCAATGGCCATCCAATGGTCATGTTAAAAGCCTCATCAGCCCCTCCTACCACCAGGGAAGTTACACTCTCCTCTGTCTCACACTGCTAGACCTGATGTTCCA
This sequence comes from Harmothoe impar, assembly GCA_947462335.1. Taxonomy (NCBI): domain Eukaryota; kingdom Metazoa; phylum Annelida; class Polychaeta; order Phyllodocida; family Polynoidae; genus Harmothoe; species Harmothoe impar. Next base: position 69,541,563 of record OX381718.1, on the reverse strand, counting down.
TCCATATCATACTCATCCTATAACTCAAAGGAAATGCATACTTCATTGATTTAATGGCGCAGTAGGAGCAGCCAATATCCTCAGACACAATGCAGGTACCATTATATCACACAGTTTGACTTTTGTTAGTACCTATCCCCTATGTAGTACAGGCATGCATTATTATCTATAGAAGCCTCAGTCACTAAGTAGGAAGTATAGGCAAGGCAGTTAGACTCAGGCTATACACCACTGCCTGTCCCTACATAGTAGCCTCGGACACCCTCCAGGCTTGAAGGCAGGGGTATTGGTCAGTCATAAATATCAACTCTCTCTACCCCAAACACCCCAGACGTCTCAATCCTCCCGCCCCTCCTGGATTCCTGCTGTCTTCAATGTAAACATAACACAGAGCACATCATTGATCATCTGGACGCTGATACAGGCTGACTGGCTGCACCCTGACACAACAAGGCAGCTGGTGTAGGGCAGGGACCAGTGGTCAGCAGCGCCATCAGTTTTTCCCAGGACAGGAGTGACATCATGCCAGCTAGCTGCCTAACTTGTAGGCTTGTACCAGCAGGACTCATACAAGATGTGTAATTTATCTACTTACCCATCATACTGTATTTCTGTTACCCTCCCTGCTCCTGGTACACTGCCATACAGCCACACTACCACACACCCCCATATACCGTACTACCGTACACTACCATACACTACCATACACTACCATACACTACCATACACCACCATACACTACCATACACCACCATACACCAACACTACCACACACTACCATACACCACCATACACCAACACTACCACACACTACCACACACTACCATACACTACCATACACCAACACTACCACACACTACCACACACTACCACACACTACCATACACCAACACTACCACACACTACCACACACTACCATACACCACCATACACCAACACTACCACACACTACCATACACCACCATACACCAACACTACCATACACTACCACACACTACCAGACACTACCATACACCAACACTACCACACACTACCACACACTACCACACACTACCATACACCAACACTACCACACACTACCACACACTACCATACACCACCATACACCAACACCACCACACACTACCACACACTACCACACACTACCACACACTACCACACACTACCACACACTACCATACACTACCATACACCAACACTACCACACACTACCACACACTACCACACACTACCATACACCCACACTACCATACACTACCATACACTACCACACACTACCACACACTACCACACACTACCACACACTACCACACACTACCATACACTACCATACACTACCATACACTACCATACACCACCATACACCAACACTACCACACACTACCATACACCCACACTACCATACACCCACACTACCATACACCACCACACACTACCACACACTACCATACACTACCACACACTACCACACACTACCATACACTACAATACACTACCACACACTACCATACACTACCATACACCACCATACACCAACACTACCACACACTACCACACACTACCATACACCACCATACACCAACACCACCACACACTACCACACACTACCACACACTACCATACACTACCATACACCAACACCACCACACACTACCACACACTACCATACACCACCATACACTACCATACACCAACACTACTACACACTACCACACACTACCACACACTACCACACACTACCATACACTACCACACACTACCACACACTACCATACACTACCACACACTACCATACACTACCACACACTACCACACACAACCATACACTACCATACACCCACACCACCATACACAACCATACACTACCATACACAACCATACACTACCATACACTACCATACACTACCATACACTACCAAACACTACCATACACCACCATACACCAACACCACCACACACTACCACACACTACCACACACTACCATACACTACCATACACCAACACTACCACACACTACCACACACTACCACACACTACCATACACCCACACTACCATACACTACCATACACTACCACACACTACCACACACAACCACACACTACCACACACTACCACACACTACCACACACAACCATACACTACCACACACTACCACACACTACCACACACAACCATACACTACCATACACCCACACTACCATACACTACCATACACTACCACACACTACCACACACAACCATACACTACCACACACTACCATACACTACCATACACTACCATACACTACCACACACTACCATACACCACCATACACCAACACTACCACACACTACCACACACTACCATACACCACCATACACTACCATACACCAACACTACCACACACTACCATACACTACCACACACTACCACACACTACCATACACTACCATACACTACCATACACTACCATACACTACCATACACTACCATACACTACCATACACTACCATACACCAACACCACCACACACTACCACACACAACCATACACCAACACTACCACACACTACCACACACTACCACACACTACCATACACTACCATACACCAACACCACCACACACTACCATACACCACCATACACTACCATACACTACCACACACTACCACACACAACCATACACTACCACACACTACCATACACTACCATACACTACCATACACCACCATACACCAACACCACCACACACTACCACACACTACCATACACTACCATACACTACCACACACTACCATACACTACCATACACTACCATACACTACCACACACTACCACACACTACCATACACTACCATACACTACCACACACTACCATACACTACCATACACTACCATACACTACCACACACAACCATACACTACCACACACTACCATACACTACCATACACTACCATACACCACCATACACCAACACCACCACACACTACCACACACTACCATACACTACCATACACTACCATACACCACCATACACTACCATACACTACCACACACTACCACACACAACCATACACTACCACACACTACCATACACTACCATACACTACCATACACCACCATACACCAACACTACCACACACTACCACACACTACCATACACCACCATACACCAACACCACCACACACTACCACACACTACCAGACACTACCATACACCAACACTACCACACACTACCATACACCACCATACACCACCATACACCAACACCACCACACACTACCACACACTACCATACACCACCATACACCAACACCACCACACACTACCACACACTACCATACACTACCATACACCAACACTACCACACACTACCACACACTACCACACACTACCATACACCAACACTACCACACACTACCACACACTACCATACACCACCATACACCACCATACACTACCACACACTACCACACACTACCATACACCACCATACACCAACACCACCACACACTACCACACACTACCATACACTACCATACACTACCACACACTACCATACACTACCATACACTACCATACACTACCACACACTACCATACACCACCATACACCAACACTACCACACACTACCACACACTACCATACACTACCATACACCAACACTACCACACACTACCACACACTACCATACACCACCATACACCAACACCACCACACACTACCACACACTACCATACACTACCATACACCAACACCACCACACACTACCATACACCACCATACACTACCATACACCACCATACACAACCATACACTACCATACACCAACACCACCACACACTACCACACACTACCACACACTACCATACACTACCATACACCAACACCACCACACACTACCATACACCACCATACACTACCATACACCACCATACACAACCATACACTACCATACACCAACACCACCACACACTACCACACACTACCATACACTACCATACACTACCATACACCAACACCACCACACACTACCATACACCACCATACACTACCATACACTACCATACACCAACACCACCACACACTACCACACACTACCACACACTACCATACACCAACACCACCACACACTACCATACACCACCACACACAACCACACACTACCATACACCACCATACACTACCATACACTACCATACACCAACACCACCACACACTACCACACACTACCACACACTACCATACACCAACACCACCACACACTACCATACACTACCACACACAACCACACACTACCATACACTACCACACACTACCATACACTAACATACACCAACACCACCACACACTACCACACACTACCACACACTACCATACACTACCACACACTACCATACACCCACACTACCATACACTACCATACACTACCATACACTACCACACACTACCACACACTACCACACACTACCATACAACCACACTACCACACACTACCACACATTACCATACACCACCATACACTACCATACACCCACACTACCACACACTACCACACACTACCACACACTACCACACACTACCATACACTACCATACACTACCACACACTACCACACACTACCACACACTACCATACACCACCATACACTACCATACACTACCACACACTACCACACACTACCATACACCACCATACACTACCATACACCAACACTACCACACACTACCATACACTACCACACACTACCACACACTACCATACACTACCATACACTACCATACACTACCATACACTACCATACACTACCATACACTACCATACACTACCATACACCAACACCACCACACACTACCACACACAACCATACACCAACACTACCACACACTACCACACACTACCACACACTACCATACACTACCATACACCAACACCACCACACACTACCATACACCACCATACACTACCATACACTACCACACACTACCACACACAACCATACACTACCACACACTACCATACACTACCATACACTACCATACACCACCATACACCAACACCACCACACACTACCACACACTACCATACACTACCATACACTACCACACACTACCATACACTACCATACACTACCATACACTACCACACACTACCATACACCACCATACACCAACACCACCACACACTACCACACACAACCATACACCAACACTACCACACACTACCACACACTACCATACACTACCATACACCAACACCACCACACACTACCATACACCACCATACACTACCATACACCACCATACACAACCATACACTACCATACACCAACACCACCACACACTACCACACACTACCATACACTACCATACACTACCATACACCAACACCACCACACACTACCATACACCACCATACACTACCATACACTACCATACACCAACACCACCACACACTACCACACACTACCACACACTACCATACACTACCACACACAACCACACACTACCATACACTACCATACACTACCACACACTACCACACACTACCACACACTACCATACACTACCATACACTACCATACACCAACACCACCACACACTACCACACACTACCACACACTACCATACACTACCACACACTACCATACACCCACACTACCATACACTACCATACACTACCATACACTACCACACACTACCACACACTACCACACACTACCACACACTACCATACACTACCATACACCAACACCACCACACACTACCACACACTACCACACACTACCATACACTACCACACACTACCATACACCCACACTACCATACACTACCATACACTACCATACACTACCACACACTACCACACACTACCACACACTACCATACACCCACACTACCACACACTACCACACATTACCATACACCACCATACACTACCATACACCCACACTACCACACACTACCACACACTACCACACACTACCACACACTACCATACACTACCATACACTACCACACACTACCACACACTACCATACACCACCATACACTACCATACACTACCATACACTACCATACACTACCATACACTACCATACACTACCATACACCACCATACACTACCATACACCACCATACACCAACACCACCACACACAACCACACACTACCACACACTACCATACACCCACACTACCATACACTACCATACACTACCATACACTACCACACACTACCACACACTACCACACACTACCATACACCCACACTACCACACACTACCACACATTACCATACACCACCATACACTACCATACACCCACACTACCACACACTACCACACACTACCACACACTACCACACACTACCATACACTACCATACACTACCACACACTACCATACACTACCATACACCACCACACACTACCACACACTACCACACACTACCACACACTACCAAACACTACCATACACTACCATACACTACCACACACTACCACACACTACCATACACTACCATACACTACCATACACTACCATACACTACCATACACTACCATACACTACCATACACCACCATACACTACCATACACCACCATACACCAACACCACCACACACTACCACACACTACCACACACTACCACACACTACCATACACCACCATACACCAACACCACCACACACAACCACACACTACCACACACTACCATACACTACCATACACCAACACCACCACACACTACCATACACTACCATACACTACCATACACTACCATACACTACCATACACTACCATACACCACCATACACTACCATACACCACCATACACCAACACCACCACACACTACCACACACTACCACACACTACCACACACTACCACACACTACCATACACCACCATACACCAACACCACCACACACAACCACACACTACCAAACACTACCATACACTACCATACACTACCACACACTACCACACACTACCATACACTACCATACACTACCATACACTACCACACACTACCACACACTACCACACACTACCACACACTACCATACACTACCACACACTACCACACACCACCATACACTACCACACACTACCATACACTACCATACACCACCATACACTACCATACACCAACACTACCACACACTACCATACACTACCACACACTACCACACACTACCATACACTACCACACACTACCATACACTACCACACACTACCATACACTACCATACACCAACACCACCACACACTACCATACACTACCACACACAACCATACACTACCACACACTACCACACACTACCATACACCACCATACACTACCATACACCAACACTACCACACACTACCATACACTACCACACACTACCACACACTACCATACACTACCATACACTACCATACACTACCATACACTACCATACACTACCATACACTACCATACACTACCACACACTACCACACACTACCACACACTACCACACACTACCATACACTACCACACACTACCACACACCACCATACACTACCACACACTACCATACACTACCATACACTACCACACATTACCACACACTACCACACACCACCATACACTACCACACACTACCATACACTACCATACACCACCACACACTACCACACACTACCATACACCACCATACACTACCATACACCAACACTACCACACACTACCATACACTACCACACACTACCACACACCACCATACACTACCACACACTACCATACACTACCATACACCACCACACACTACCACACACTACCATACACCACCATACACTACCATACACCAACACTACCACACACTACCATACACTACCACACACTACCACACACTACCACACACCACCATACACTACCATACACCAACACTACCACACACTACCATACACTACCACACACCACCATACACTACCATACACCACCATACACAACCATACACTACCATACACAACCATACACTACCATACACTACCATACACTACCATACACTACCATACACTACCATACACTACCATACACTACCATACACTACCATACACTACCATACACTACCATACACCAACACTACCACACACTACCATACACTACCACACACTACCACACACTACCACACACTACCATACACTACCATACACCAACACCACCACACACTACCATACACTACCATACACTACCATACACTACCACACACTACCACACACTACCATACACTACCACACACTACCATACACCACCATACACTACCATACACTACCATACACTACCATACACTACCATACACTACCATACACTACCATACACTACCATACACTACCATACACTACCATACACTACCATACACTACCATACACTACCATACACTACCATACACTACCATACACTACCATACACTACCATACACTACCATACACTACCATACACTACCATACACTACCATACACTACCATACACTACCATACACTACCATACACCAACACTACCACACACTACCATACACCAACACTACCACACACAACCATACACCAACACTACCACACACTACCACACACTACCACACACTATCATACACTACCATACACTACCACACACTACCACACACTACCACACACTACCACACACTACCATACACTACCATACACTACCATACACCAACACCACCACACACTACCACACACTACCATACACTACCATACACTACCATACACCAACACTACCACACACCACCATACACTACCACACACTACCACACACTACCATACACCACCATACACCAACACTACCACACACTACCACACACTACCACACACTACCATACACCAACACTACCACACACTACCATACACCAACACTACCACACACTACCACACACTACCACACACTACCACACACTACCATACACTACCATACACTACCACACACTACCACACACTACCACACACTACCACACACTACCATACACTACCATACACCAACACCACCACACACTACCACACACTACCACACACTACCATACACTACTATACACTACCATACACTACCACACACTACCACACACTACCATACACTACCACACACTACCATACACTACCATACACTACCACACACTACCACACACTACCATACACTACCATACACTACCACACACTACCACACACTACCATACACTACCATACACTACCACACACTACCACACACTACCACACACTACCATACACTACCATACACAACCACACATTACCACACACTACCATACACTACCATACACCCACACTACTATACACTACCATACACTACCACACACTACCATACACTACCATACACTACCACACACTACCATACACTGCTCCGTTCAAGTGGCAAAGAAACCGCGTTCAACTACAAGACACTTCTGCTGACACCTGTGGACCTCATTGCGTTCATTTCCTAATTGAAGCATGTCGAACAAGAAACCCCAAGAAGTGCGTCATGCGCATGAGCAAAATCCCAAAGCTAAGCGACCGGACAGTGAGTCAGAAGCTATCGATGATGCTGTTGTGACAGAAATAACGGGTTGTTGCGATGGCGGACGTTTCATGGAGGCAAAGATTCTCTGCCTTGCCAAAATGGTGTTGGATTTATGTGCAATGTGTATTGGAGAGAGGCCGTCCGGGGTGTGGTGCGAGTGACGGCGGCATGAGACTTTGCGGCCTGTTGGGTTGTTGCAAATCGAAGAAGCAAGCTAAAAAAGCATAAACTTGTGTGTTTTTTTGATTGAAATGAAAATAAAGAATAAAATGAAAAAAAAGAAATTATCTTGTTGTGTTTTTATTTCTATATATAAGTTACATAACTTTTTTGTTTGTTTGTTTACAAACAGTCACGTGTCACGTGGTGTTGTTTACAAACAAGAGAGCCACGTGGTGTTGTTTACAAACAAACCCTAAGTAGGTCACGTTACCCTAGTTACCAGAATGCCGGCTTCTGATTGGCTGAGCCTAAGTAGGTCACGTGACGTAAGTAGGTCACGTTACCATGGTTACCAGAATGCCGGCCTCTGATTGGCTGAGAGCTTCTAAGTAGGTCAGTAGGTCACCCAGAATGCTGGCTTCTGATTGGCTGAGAGTCCTAAGTAGGTCACGTTACCATGGCAACGGGTCACGTGACCAAATGGCGGCCTCTGATTGGCTGCATATCGATTGAGTAATAAACAGTAGTTAACCATAGTCCCGTTCCGATACATACTATACTACTATTATTAGAAGAAAAATCAAAAAAAAAAAATCTCATCCTGAGGGGCATTTCTGAGCAAGACTACCCAAACGCCCACCACGCAGTTGACGCTCTCTTCCAAGACATAGGTTGCGGACTTACCACTGCTGACTGCAGTGCTGTATTCAGATTGGGTAAAGCAGACACTGGTGATAAGAGGAAATTTGCTCGTCCCATCATGGTGCAACTAAAACAGTCGTCATACAAAGGGCTATTTACTCGAATGTAAATAAGCTGGGCAGACTAAGGCAATGGCGCAATATTAGTGTAGGGTATGATCTCACCAAGCCAGAACAAGACAAGATGAGAGACATCAGAATCGTGGGCCAACATGCCAAGGCCCTTGGTCACACTATCAAGTATAAAGGCAAGAGTGTTACCATTGACAGATCGACCTATATGTGGGAAAATCTAGAATTGCTACCGGTAGGCCTACAACTCGAGGATGCCAAAACCATTGAATATGAGGACAGAATCTGCTTCCAGAGCAAACATAGCTACTTGAGCAACTTTTATCCCGCAAATTTCCACTATGGTGGATTTATGTACAACTCAGTTGAGCAAGGCTATGTCCACCAGGCATGTAAAGCACCGGAAGTTGCGGAAATAACACTCCTACTCAAAGACCCCTACGAGGTGAAGGCACTGATGAGGCATATAAAAGAGACTGACCAGTGGAGAACAATTGATAGATTCAAGGTCATGAAGCACCTCCAGCTTGCCAAATTCAGACAAAATGGTGACATTAGAGCAAAACTCTTACAGACCACTAAGCCATTATATGAGAGTACTAGAGACCTAACTTGGGCCACTGGTTACATCTTAAAAGATGGCAAAAAAAATCTGAAGCCCAAAGGTGAAAACAGATTCCCATCCCAGGGTGCTAGTGGGCCCAGATGGCTGATCAGCTCCCTCCTGAGCTATGGGGAACCTTCAATAAGGAATACATTATCTTAGATAACAGAAAACATTAAAACCTCTTTAAGGCTGGTAATGATGCATTCCCTATGCTCCCCGCTTATCTGCATACACATATACTTCCACATGATGCAGAGGAGACTTCCCTCCTCACGTGAAGCAGCGTCTGGGTTATGTCCACAGAGATATCAGCAATACCAAGGTCAAGGTGCTGGGGGCTGACAGGGAACAGATACCTAGGGCTGCAGCAACTCTGAGACACGTACATGAATTCATGAGAACCATGTAGGAACCAGTGCTGTAGGAAGAAGCAGTGTTAGATAGCATTGAGAAGAAAAGTATAATCTGATGGAAACTGCAAGAAAGGCTACAAGGGTAATAACAGCTACTCGCTCTATATGGGTGCCGTCGCTATAATGGCACCTTTCTATTGCCGACACTTTGTTCCCACTTATCCCTAAGCCAATTTATAGGCCTTTCAATAGACTCAGAAAAGACTGTTATCGATAAAAAGGGGGAAGAGAGACAGAGGTGACACTTGTTAAAGCCTGTGCCAGTCTTTAGTGCAGCAGCTAAGTCAGATAGTGAATGGTTGAGACGAATTAGTGAGCTGTAAGAATAAACAACCTATAATGGATCCTTGTTGTCTTTGCTAGGTTCATGTGACTGGTCAGCTATTTCTGCGTAAATAAGGGGAAACGAATGATGTCAGGGTATTCTAGGGTGTACTTGTTTTACATTAGTTTCTGTTGCAGAAGCCGGACCTAGATCTTGACCCTCTACTCCCCTCATTATAACATCTCAATAACAAGCCCCCTCTGTGCTCAGGAAGATATTAAGGGTCAATCACCAAGCGGTAAAAAGAGGAATGTGGAGTTTGGCAGATGGAAGGGAACCTGGCGTCTGCTGATGCACTAGTGTTAGCCACTTTGGTGCAGGGCAGAGTGAGGTTTCTGTTCCCTGATGGAGTAATGGTTTGTGATACACACAATTCATATATTCTGTCCTTTCGACTAGCTCACAGACAAATTCTTAAGCTATTCAAAGTCAAAGATTGAGGTTGATTATATTATTTGGCCATTATGTTAGTAATTGTGTGACTGAATGCCAAGATAACTAAGAAAGGCAATATGCATGTAAGAACATTGGGTATGTGCATTTACAAATACTATATCATTCAAGAAGTGGATGTACAGTTTCATTAGAGGTTATTCACAATGTCCGACCTGTGTCTTGACAGTGCAGAGCAGCAAACAGACCAGATTTATTGGGAACTGTCTGCATAGAATTAATTGAAGTAGAAATGGGGAAATCTCTTATTATGACGGATTAGACAAATCCTGCAGCAGCCAGTCAATACAGCCTAAACAATGAGTTATTAATTCTACTTGACTATTCAGCTTAGCTGAGTTAATGGTGTGAGCTGCCAGGAGTTGGCATGATGGTGGCACTAATTTAAGATGTTTGCTCACCACACGAGGGGAATCGTCAATTACAGCACAGTCTGTGATTACAGGACTGCCGGCTACTCTCTACACATTTCTAGTAGTTAATGTAGTTAAGATTTAAGTGGCCCGTAATAGTTATTATATTCTAAATTTCAGCCATAATTGCACCTAATCATAACAATTAAGGGACGTGCACTTATCATGTAGAGTACAGTATACATCTAATTCTGAAACAATCCAGTTAGTCGGCTTGTAGCAGGTGTTTTACTGCATCTTGCACAACCCACCAGTGTGACTGAAACCTCTGTTAAAAAGGGCCATGTTTGTCTGCACCCATTGCAACCCACTCTACTGATGCCCCTCCCACTCCCCTCCCATTCCCCTCCTATCTCCACAGTTCTGTATTTTCATAACCAGCGCTGCCTCTGGCCATGCCCACATCAGCAGCTGAGGGGCTTAATGTGAGTGGGCTTGGAGGCTTTGATTGGAGGACCATACCTGCTGAGGATGGGAAGGCAGAAAAAAGGAAATGCCATTTCTGTTTTAAAATTCCTGTCTCTTCCCACAGAATAATCGGTCCCGTGGCTGGTTGGGAGCCGTGTGCCAGCCCCTTGGTGTGTGGGGGATTGGGGGCAGAGTCTGCAGGGGGTCAAGGAGATCCACGGGTCAATACTGGACTTAGCGATAAGGGATATGGGACCCCTAGATGTGTGCTTTGTATAGGGGTATAACAGGTTTTACCATGTATACTGCCATTTTGTCCCCTTTATATAAGGGTTATAGGAGTCAGAGATTTGTGATCTGTATAGCAGTATAACAAGTTCTACGGGGTTCGCAGGGGCTGTGTTTTGTGTCAAACACATCCTTATTGTTAGCACAAGATGAGCAACTCTCAAACATCTAAAATGCTGCCAGATCTTTATAAATCATTAAGTGGTGAACCGAGGCCTGCTTATCCACAGCAGAAAAACAAGTACAGTTTCAGCATTGATCCTACTTAGTGTAGAACCCTCTGTGTTAAACTCCATCAAAAGCAAAAAGTGGCCGATAAGTAGAAGAAGAGCCTCCTCAACCCCCCCCCCCAGTATAATAAAACATGAACACCCCCCAGTAACAAAAAAGGGAGTAAAAACAGAGATAGGCAGCAGTAAAAAGCTGGTGCTGTCTTTGTGGCGTGATGTTGTGGAGGCTGGAGGTTTGAATTAGACACAGTTAAAGAGGGATGACTCTCTACCCCCCCCCCCTCCTCCCCTGTACTGACAGAAATACCCCTGTCTGCTCCCGTTATACGGAAGGAGGAGAGGGTGATTGGAAGGTGAAAAAGGGTGGTAAGCACCCTTGGCGTTTCCCTCTTCCGCTAAGCCCTCCTTTAGATTCAGGCGTGTCAGATTAGGTAAGGGGCCGCTCCCCCAGAGGCAGCATGCAACGGGTGGGCTGAAATACAGGCCGTGAAAAGCACAACACAATATCAATATCTTAAAGTGCCTTCTAGCTTCCTTCCCTCAGCCCCCTGTGTGTCTGCCTGCCTCCCTCCCCCTCCTCCTGCTCTCCCTCCCCTTCCTCCCGCTCCCCCTCCCTCCCTCGGCCTCCTGAATGAAGTGAAGACACACCTGGGAATGGAGTAATCATAGCAGATTTAAGGAGTCAGAATTGGAACAAGGGTCTTCAGTCTGTTACCCCCAACCACCCCCTTTAACAGGCGCCGAGTACTGCAGCAGAATTCAGGCAGTTTTTGTGGCACAGAGAGGAGTGTTATCAGGGTGCATGCTGGGGTCAGGCCGCCCAGACATGCCAAGTTTTAATCTGGTTTCAGTTTGAGACTCAGGGGGTGGTTTAGAACAGCCCCCCCCTCCCTGCTGCTGCAGTCAGTGCAACTGGACTTGAAGAATTCAATCATTCCCCTCCCAAAGACAAACAGAGACGATTTATTTAATTTCCCAAGTGGCACCGTCTGTGCAGGCTCTGGATTTTCTATAATTTGAAATAGCAATGGTTGGATGGCTTCGATTCCTTGGCCAGCCGATAATCATAAAATTAAAAAAGAAAAAGAAGTGAGATAAAAACAGACAGGATCTGGGGAACAATTGCATTCTGTCATAATGGAAGTGAGTGTACGGTGTGGGAGCATGTCTCTGGGGTGGCAGAACTATGTGAGATGATAGAACAAGGATTTAGTAGGTAGGTTTTGTTCAGCCAGTACTACAACTGTAAATCAGTGCAGGTTTACAACTCAACAGTTACTGTGTGTAACAATCTTCAAGCTGCATACAGATTTATCTGACAGATGTAAGGAAATTGTAACATATATTCCCTTCCTTGGTAATACAGTGCTAGAGAGACTGTGTGAGCCCATACTGCTGTCCTCCTCTGGTACCAAGACACAAGTGAATGATAGATGATGCCATTATACTTCTGAGCAGATCTTCTCAGGAAAAATGCTCTTAAACAAAATGCTGTGATGGATTATGTTGTATGTTAAAATAGAAGAAAAGTTATTGAAGCATACATTATAAATGACTAAACCTCAGTGAATTTAGGAAAGGCAGATGAAGTAGGGAGATGTATTCCCTGTAAAACGACTGAAACAAAGGCACCAGCAACTGGAGTAGATTCAGAAATGACAACAAAAGTCATAGTGATTCTTTGTTAATGGCAGGTGCAGGGATTCTGTACAGCATTTCTTTAGGTAATTGATACATCAATTGGAAAGAGTATTGGTTTACAGCCATATTATACATTAAATAATCTACAAATACCATTTCCCTCTCCCTCTCCCAAGGTGTGTAGGAGCATGGGGATTGTGGGTGTTACCCGTATGTGAGTGTTACCAGTGTGTGAGCGTTGTGAGGCATTCAGGAGGTGACGGGACTTTGTATACAGCAGCTCAGGAGGGTGGTAGGACACACATGAATAATACGGCACAGGCCGCAGTGAGGGATACCCCTACTACACAGGGTGGTTTGTAAGTCCTTCCCCACCATTACATACTTTGTAAAGGTGCTAAACAAGTTGACATCAAATTTAATGGGATTCTCATACCTCATATCCTCATGCCCCTTTTAGACCATTATGAAAGTTTAAATGCCAACTCTTCTCAGTAGGAATCTGTAGGAATGGGATCCTAGTCTTGAAATGAAAGAAAACTGTTCGTCTGTGAGATGGTATGTAGGTCTCTAAGTGCCTGAGGCATTGCTGTCATATTATGTAACACATAACATAACGTATTACATATAGGGCAGGAGGAGGTATAAATCTGGTTTATATACGACCCCTGGTGGTCTCTGTACCACTGGTTTATGTGACGTCAGTGGCTGCCTGGTCAGCAATGGCCATCCAATGGTCATGTTAAAAGCCTCACCAGCCCCTCCTACCACCAGGGAAGTTAGACTCTCCTCTGTCTAACACTGCTAGACCTGATGTTTCATCCATATCATACTCATCCTATAACTCAAAGTAAATGCATACTTCATTGCTTTAATGGTGTGGTAGGAGCAGCCAATATCCTCAAACGCAATGCATGTACCATTACACAGTTTGCAACAGATTCAGCAAACAATAGAAACCCTAAGTTGTTTGACTTGGTTAGTACCTATCCCCTATGTAGTACAGGTATGCATTATTATCTATAGAAGCCTCAGTCACTAAGTAGGAAGTATAGGCAAGGCAGTTAGACTCAGGCTATACACCAGTGCCTGTCCCTACATAGTAGCCTCAGACACCCTCCAGGCTTGAAGGCAGGGGTATTGGTCAGTCATAAATATCAACTCTCTCTACCCCAAACACCCCAGACGTCTCAATCCTCCAGCCCCTCCTGGATTTCTGCTGTCTTCAATGTAAACATAACACAGAGCACGTCATTGATCATCTGGACGCTGATACAGGCTGACTGGCTGCACCCTGACACAAGAAGGCAGCTGGTGTATGGCAGGGACCAGTGGTCAGCAGTGCCATCAGTTTTTCCCAGGACAGGAGTGACATCATGCCAGCTAGCTTCCTAACTTGTAGGCTTGTACCAGCAGGACTCATACAAGATCTGTAATTTATCTACTTACCCATTGAATGGTATTTCTGTTACCCTCCCTGCTCCTGGCCTACACTTCTATACACTACTATACACTACCACACACCAACATCTCTCACACATTCCGCAGTAGACTTGTATACTTCCCATTTCCCAGAATACCTCCCCTACCCTACACCATTAGCATGAGAAGTGCTCTCTGAGGACTTTCTATCAGAGACCAAACAAACAGCAGTAGAGCCACCCCCTCCCCACTAGTCCCATTCCTATACCATGAAATGTTGATCAGTCAATAGGGGCCTCGTTGTCCCATAATGGCACTCTATGATGATTTCTCAAGTTTTATACTATATTTACTGTAGGCTGGTGTTCATACTTTGGCTCTATGCATATCACACCCATTCCCCACTCGGCAATAAATAATTCTGCTCATGTATTTAATGAACCACCTTTAGATGCTGTTAATATCCTCAGAGAGCTGACACAATTACTTCTTGTAGGAATTCCAATATTCATAGCAATGACTTAAATCACCTCTGACAGTTCCAGTGATGCTCAGCATAAGAAATATAGGTAAAAGACCCATGGCAGAATATTGAATTGCTGCGCTGACATCCCAGACATTTTAAGTAGGTCTGAATGAAGTTAGACACGGCACCAGACAGGGTAGAGGGGAGGCTGTTGTGGCACCAGACAGGGTAGAGGGGAGCCTGTTGTGGCACCAGACAGGGTAGAGGGGAGCCTGTTGTGGCACCAGACAGGGTACCCAGCTAGCAAAACTCATGTAAATTACATCATTTTTACATCATTTTCTGATTGGTCGTGACATCATTGGATGATGTCAATTGTCGTACCCAAGATGTCACATACGCAAGAAGTTTTTACGTGTCCCTTTGCATGGGTATTTTACATAAGTATATTTACATTAAAAAAATACATATCAAAGATATGTTTGAACTTAATAATAATGATGTATATAATTGACCAGCTGTAGGCCTGAAACATGTCTGAAACGTATAAATTTAGACATCTCAAAAAGATGTGATATGGAGATATGTACATGACATGTTGCAGGGATGACATTTATACCAGTTCTGCGTATACCCCCCTCCGAGTAGTGATTATAAATCAGATAGGATATTTAGGATAACTCTGAGAGATTGTAGACATCATATAGTTATGTCCATTTTATGTCAATGTATGACATGTACACAGGCACTCTGCATAGGAAGCAAACACCTGTTCTGTGAAAGACACTTTGCAGGCATTTTCCATTCCATACAGACACATTTATCCTAGCCAGGAGGCCCAGATGTGATATCAGCCCAAAGCCAGAATTTCTTCTTATACAATTTGAAAAGACACAGAAAAGGTGTCCCATTATGTGCCTTGGCTGTCCAACTATAATTCACCAAGTCACTGTAACACAAGTAACACATTAAATGTTACTGAAGAAATTTAGTCCAATTTTGTCTCTTATTGCAGTATGTAGAATTGATTTCATCCAACTTTTAATCAAGAATGGGGGAATGCTGATCAAAATGTGATCACATTGCAAAATGAGACGCCTAGTGTTGGAGCTCAGAACTATGATAGGATATAGTAATATCGACTTATAGATGTCATATTCTGATAAGATTGTGATGTCATAAATATGTTATATTGGAATAAATCCATACTCCTATTATTTTGACGTCACAATCTTGTCAGAATATGACCTATTACAGTTCTGAACTCCAACACTAGGGGTCTCATTTTGCAAGGCTGTCACATTTTGATCAGCATTCAGTCATTCTTCATTGAAAAGTTGGATCAAATTAATTGTATAAACTACAATGAGGGACAAGGTTGGACTAAATTTCCTCTGTGATATATAAGGTGTCACTTGTGTTACAGTGACTAGTTGAAATATAGTTGGATAACCAAGGCACATGGGTGGACACCTTTTCTGTGTTCTTTGAGATTGTATAAGAAGAAATTCTGGTTTTGGGCTGATATCACATCTGGGCCTCCTGGCTAGGATAAATGCGACTGTAAGGAATGGAAAATGCTTGCAAAGTGTTTTTCACAGAGCAAGTGTTTGTTTCCGATGCAGAGTGCCCATGGACATGTCATACATTGACATAAAATGGACATAACTATATGATGTCTACAATCTCCCTCAGAGGTATCCTAATTATCCTATCTGATTTATAATCACTACTAGGGAGGGGGTATACTCAAAACTGGTATAAATGTCATCCCTAGAACATGCTTGTAGATATCTCCATATCACATCTTTTTGACGTGTCTATATTTACATGTTTTAGACATCTTTTACAGCTAGTCATATATATGCCATTATTGTTTAGTCCAAAGGTATCACTGATAAATATGTCTCTTTTATATGAATATGTTTATATAAAATACACATAAATATTGTTACATCAAGAACCCATGCAAGGGGACACGTAAAAACTTCTTGCGTATGTGACATCTTGGGAACGAAAAATGATATCATGAAATTACTAGCTATTTTTATGTAAGGTGCTAGCTGGGTAGAGGGGAGCCTGTTGTGGCACCAGACGGGGTAGAGGGGAGCCTGTTGTGGCACCAGACGGGGTAGAGGGGAGCCTGTTGTGGCACCAGACGGGGTAGAGGGGAGCCTGTTGTGGCACCAGACAGGGTAGATGGGAGCCTGTTGTGGCACCAGACAGGGTAGAGGGGAGCCTGTTGTGGCACCAGACGGGGTAGAGGGGAGCCTGTTGTGGCAGCAGACGGGGTAGAGGGGAGCCTGTTGTGGCACCAGACAGGGTAGAGGGGAGCCTGTTGTGGCACCAGACGGGGTAGAGGGGAGCCTGTTGTGGCACCAGACAGGGTAGAGGGGAGCCTGTTGTGGCACCAGACAGGGTAGAGGTGAGCCTGTTGTGGCGGCTTTTACACAGAAAGTTGGAGGTAGTGCTGCCTGTATTACATTCACACTGACTACATCCATTGGTGGCAGTCACTTGAGACTGGGCAGACCATTTAAGTTCTTAGTAACAGTTGAAGCAGTTCTTTACCTCCCACCCGCACTGTAAAGTAACTGCCAGCAATACCATATGTCTGATTTCTTTGGTACAACTTTAGTGCACTTTGTTATTGAGAGAATCAGACCAAGACCAATTTTTAAGAACAATTATTTGAGAACAATTTAACTTTATTGACCAAATAATAAACTTCATCCTTTACATGTGTACTGTTTGTTTCCTCTGTATCCAATATTTATTTACATGAGATATTGATATTTGCCATTTATGTAACACGATACAAAATAGAGTAAAATAAATTAAAATACTATATCTATCACAGATCAGCTTGAACGAACAGTACGATAACAATTGGTTAGACATGTACGGGTCATAAAGTTTAGCTGATACATCTACAGAGTAGATTATGCTTGTATGCACCTATACGGATTTCACGCTTACTATTGACTCTAATGAGACTCAGAAGTTATCACTATTACAGAAACTTTTACAGTGGTTTGTGGATTACTGTATTCGTTTACTGGTTACAGGACAAGACAGGGTCATCTTATTTGTGTACACTCAATAAAAAATATATGCTTGGGTACTCTGCCGAAATTAAAGTATTTAATACAAATTTCTAGTGTCTTTTGGAATCGTCTCCGTCAGCATTTTTTTCATTTCCATTTTGAACAATGCAATTGGCTCAATTTCTCTATATTTTACATCAAGTGCGTTCCATGCTCTAGAAACTATGACCTCTAAACTTCTCTCATACGAAGCAGTATGTATTATTCCATACTTTAACAAAGGGGCACTGTTTGTGCGTGTGGTCCTGACAACTCGAACTAGATTTTCATTATTTCTAGACAATTTGTGGCCTCTCATCCTGGCATGGAAAGTTCAGATAGCATTGGAAGCGCAGCTTTTTCATGTACATAATCCGTGGAGGTTAAATGAGGAAATTTTAAACAGTGTTTCAAACATCTATTTTGTATATACTGTAAATTTGAAAGAGAATCTTCAGATGCTTTTGTGTACAAAATATTCGTTTATGTTCTGTATAAAATTCCCAAAACTCTGGAGCTCCCCTTCGTGCTGGACTACTCGACAGCGGCCATCACCTCAGATATCAGATGTTTTAAAGGAAAAGGCAATTTGAGCCTTGCTGTGATCATCCATTTCCTCATACGCTGCCTGCCTTCTCCTAAATTATACCCACCTCAGCCACAATATCCTAGATATTCCCCTCACCAGCTCCGTCTGCCCCTCACCTCTTTGGGTGCCCTCAGGCCTCCTCAGGCCTCCTCAGGCCTCCTGATTTGGGGCCAGCAGGGACTGCAGGCCCCAAATTATGTCTAGTTTGGTGCGGCTCGGTCAGCCATGTAGGGTGTAGGGGTGGCATGGACAGTGGGGAGGGGGAGGGTGTGGTATAGGGTGTAGGGTGTAGGGGTGGCATGGGTAGTTGTCACTGGGGAGGGGGAGGGTGTGGTGTAGGCTGTAGGGTGGCATGGAAAGTGGGGAGGGGGAGGTGGGTGGTATGATAGTGGGTTAAAAAAGCAGCTGGAAAGTACACCCAATGTGTTCACTGTAGAACACTGGCGTCATTCTGCATGGTATCCCAACTGATGTTTGCATCAAAAGGCTTCCATGCAATATGACCAGAGTAGAGCCTCACGAGGTGGCTAATGGACTTGACCCACTGACCCTGGGGAGGAGCAGCTCATTGCATTACCCTGTGGTGGAGATCGATATAGCAGTAACCTTGTCACAACCTGTCTCCACCACAGGGTGCTGAGGCTGTGTAGTTGGGGGCATTGGTAGGGGATGATTTACCCCTCCTCCTGCTCCTGCTCAACACTCTTGTCCCCTCTGGTCTACAAACAGAGTAGACACAGACCATGTTATACTGTATTTTTGCACTCATTTATCTCCATTAAAAAGAATGGGTCAATGTATATGAATCGGTTTCAGCTTATATAAAGGTGCTGTGATTATGCCAAATATTTCCCGATGAAATATGAAAATTGATATGAATGTGTCTATGAAAACCCTGATAAACTTTGTATATCTAACATAAATATCACTCGATATGGCTCATTTTGTTGACAATTATCTAAAATATATAGGAATTCCCACATCCTCTACATATACTCTAAATGCCGTTACTAATGTTGTTCCTCCTTCCCTTTACAGGTAAGTATCCAGTACTGAAGTACCTTGTACACGGCAGTGGGTGAGTACAGGGGCCACTTCTAGGGAAGTAGGACACTATACCTACATGTAATATAGGTAAGTGTCCAGTACTGAAGTACCTTGTACATGGCAGTGGGTGAGTACAGGGGGCACTTCTAGGGAAGTAGGACACTATACCTACATGTAATATAGGTAAGTGTCCAGTACTGAAGTACCTTGTACATGGCAGTGGGTGAGTACAGGGGGCACTTCTAGGGAAGTAGGACACTATACCTACATGTAATATAGGTAAGTGTCCAGTACTGAAGTACCTTGTACAGTGGGTGAGTACAGGGGGCACTTCTAGGGAAGGGAAACCTCAGGAGGGAAAAGGGAGAACCACCAGGCTGCCAGTGCAGGGCCCTGTGCACATAAAGCAGGGTGGTGTGTGGCAACTGGCGGCCAATAAGGCTTGTATTGGGCCTGAAGTAGGACCGTAAATAATACACAGTTATGACACCCAGCCCTGCCTGCACGTAAAGTCAGATGGATCAGGTTCTGAATGGTTTCAGGTATGGCTATTTATGGGACAATTACATAGTGATGCTCTTTGGGAATAGTATTTAGGGTGAAAGGGATTCTAAGGAAAGTTTGTGGGAGAAAGATACTTTTTTGAAGGAGAGAAAAGAGAAAATAAGAGAGCCTCAGTTTCGTAGTGCAGGCTGTGGCTATCATGCATTAACATTGGGTATTTCAGTCTGTTCCACCCAACCAGATCAGATAGGTATAAAACCAGATGATGCAAATTAGGATTGAAAGTGGGAAGATGTTGCTATTCTCGCTTCCTTATGTGCGTCAAAATTTAAATGTATTATTAGCTCATAATAGAGTTGCTTATTACAGACAAGCTAATATCACGCTTAGATAATTAGTCAGTGTATCAAGACGTAATGCCTGCCTTATTCACATCATTATCACATCATGCCATCTAAATATAACTTTGAACCAATTAGTTTTACCTGGTCAAGGTCTCTGGAGGCTGTCTGCCTTTTAGGCATTCACATCACATTCAAAGAAACATTGACAAATCTAAAACAAACTGAAACCTCATCAATGTGTTGACAGCGATTAAAAACCAGCAGTCAAGTATACAGGAAATTCAGGGATACACTTATTGGCATCAACATTCAAAGTCTAAAATTAGTTGTAGTTTCCATTCAGTGAAGAAAATAACAGTAGCAATAGATTAGACAGTTGACCAAAACTTTTACAAAGGTTAAAGAAAAGTCAAATAAACTCTGTTAATGTTATTGCTATTTGGTCCAAATTACAATGAATACAGTTTAAATGTACTTTGTCTGATGAAGTTGGCTGCCAGTTGTACGGCCTGATTGCAGCAGCACTCGAGATAAAAACCCTCTTCAGTAACTCCCATACTCTCAACTGTGATCCAACAATAAAGATAAAATCTGTGCAACCACTGCCATCCACAATTGATCCTTTTCTTACTAAGCCTGTAGTGGGAAGCATTGTTTAATTCATGCCAATTCAATCCCGGTTGGATCAGAATCTGTATCACAGCCCACTACAGAAAACCCTGGTTCCAAGCGAGTGATTACATCAGTAGGTGTGGTGTTTGGTTGTGGTATGGTTGTGGGATGGGAGTGGGGCTGGTTTGTCATTGACTAGAAGTGGGTCGGGAGCTGGCAGCAGATAAAGACAGGGCAGAGAGAAGGCAGCCCTGTAGTTTGCTGCAGTCTCAGACCTCTCCTACATCACTCCTCACTCCTCTCACATCTAGGCATTACAAACTATCTTTGTACTATAGACTATAAATGAGACATTGACATGGGCACTCTTCAATCACTCTGAGATGATTCATCATAACAACACAATTATAACAGAAATAACTATATGGCAATGTATGCTGGATTTATGGAAATAAATAGAGCATAAATTTAGTGTTATCTGATTTACTGTAGGTAAACTATGTTCTTTTCTTATAGTAAAGCTACAGACATCCAATTCATTAAAACCCTTTTCATCAATTGAGTAATTTGTTTGGTGGAAAATATTAAATAAGTAGACAATAATTTGTTCTGCCCCTTAGACTTGTTGAGGATTAAGTTTGAACATAAATCTCCCTCCCCCCAACTAGCACCTCATCTAACAGTCAATTACCATCCTCTACAAGTACTCCAACACACAGCAATGTACACATTTAACGATGCCTGTCAATATGGCTTCTACGTAAATAAATCTTTCACCGAGATGTAGTAAGGGGCTCCTCATCCAACATTCTTATCCCAATTAAAGTAGAATATCAAAAAGCCAGCTGTCTGTCACGGGTTACCCGCGGGGGTCTCGTCTGTAGCAGCCTGTAATGAGGGCTCATCTTACTACGCATTATAAAGTATGTCTGAGAACAGGGTGACTTCTCCTAAACCTACTTTGTATAAGCTTGGTTTGGATATGAAAAAAGTCCTTGTAAGACTGAAGACAAACTTTCAGGGTCTTGTCATCCTTGTGACTAAAGTCAAGGTCAGACAACTTACAGCAGAGGTTGTATGATGGTCAGACAGGCAGGTCATAGTAAGACACATGACAACAGAGGTCACTTCAAGGTCAGCTACCTCACAATGTCAATCAAAAAAGGGTCACAGAACTGAAGGATGGATAATTACACTGAAAGTCAGCTGAAGGTCGGACATCTTGTTGAGGTAGGCTGTGTTACAGTGAAGGTCAGCTGAAGGTCAGACATCTTGTTGAGGTAGACTGTGTTACAGTGAAGGTCAGCTGAAGGTCAGACATCTTGTTGTGGTAGGCTTTTACCTAGATGAGGTGTGAGGGAGCTGGTGTTGGTGATGGTATGAAAGCCCAAATTGTACAGGCAGAGACCCTGCAGGCACAGAGTATAAAAAGATGCAGTTAGGCTGACAGCCCCAGTGTTAACTTGACACAGCTGTGTTGGCAGAAACGCCTCAGTTACTGCCTTCGAGGCCTTTCCTAAAACCAACCTGTAATTCCATCCGCAACCATCCTTTAACCCTTGAAGTCGTAACTCGTTAATGAATTTATTTAGAGAAAAAAGTTAGACTAAAAGTTTGCCTAATTTGATCTAGCAGCAGTTTTTCTGATGCTTGGTGAGGGTACTGTCCATATCAATATGGTGCAAGGTCTTAAATCTAAACCACAGCAATATGTGTCTGGTGGTTGTCCCTAACCTTACTGCCTGTATATTCACCTCCCCTCCACATCTATCAGATTAACCACCCAAGGTTGTCCTACCTGGATGAGGTATCATTGCACCTGAACCCGTCTCTTACATCCACATGGATATTGTAAGCTGTGTCAGCTCACACAACCTATCTGCTATCCACACTATTGTTTTTATGTCAGTTTGTGTCAAAGACAAACAGAAAGTTGTAGAAGATAGCAGCCTCTGACAGGAGGCTACAATAAGGGCCTGTGTTACATCACGACACACGGCCATCTTGTTCTGCCTCTGATGCCAGCCATGATCAATACACCCTGTATCCATAGCAACCCATGAAGTCTAACATGCCACCTAGAAGTGCAGCTAGGGTCCTACAGTTACAGAGCTGCTCTCCTTATCACCATGGGAACCTGACCCTGAACTGGTTACCATAGTTACAGACTACCAGATGTCATTATGTGTCATGATTGGCTCTGACATTACAGCAGGGTGTCGCCTTGTCAAGGAGTCATCAGTAATCAATATCAAATTAGGATGAGCAGCTCGAGCCAGCTTCTTCAATAAGAGCAGCTCAGGGTGTGAGGAGAAGCCTGCTCCTGTTATCTGTGAGCAATAAAGCCTCATATCTCCCGCTTCACCTCCTGCCATCACCAAACAGGGTCTGTGATCCTGCCTACCACCACCACTGCTACACGATTTGGGTCCTTCCCACCTTAACATCTCACTAGTATTATCAGGGACACTAGGCCCCTGTAAAAATTCCAAACCGTTACTCAGGTACAAGATGGTTTAGGCAAGCAGGCTGTATCCACAGGGTGCTACAGCATATAAGTGAGGTGCTAGACTTAGCCAGTGACCACTCCCAGCCTAATAAAAAATACCACATTTAAATTGCTTTTGAGCGAGAGAAAGAGACAATGTTGGAGCCAAAATGAGTTTTCAGAAAATGGATGCCCTCTCCCCCCAGCAGTAGGTCCAGCAGCTTAAACTGAGACCAGTCACATCCAACATGGCAGCCTACCATAGGGCAGTAGGCACAGGACCAGCACAGTGTGACTTTATATATTATACACACAGCTGCAGCAAAAATACACTTTGTCTGCCGTAACATGACAGCACATAATACTGGTGTGTAAGGCCATTGGTGTGCTAGTAGTAGAAGGTGAATGATTGTGAAGCAGTAACATTCAGTAGCAATGCTGTCCTTTGTAGCTGAACTGATTGCTAAATGTGAATGAGAATGATGTTTCACATGTAACTGTGTATCGCTGTATATTGTTGCTGCCTGCCTTTCTCACTGAACAAGCTATTGCTGTTTACACGGCCACCCCGCGGCTCCCTACTGACAGTGCTCAGCAGGCCAGATAGGCCACTCATAGTGATACAACTGTCTCATATCATTGCATTACATCCCCAAAACATAGAGGAGGCCTCAGTCTGTCATACATCCACACAACATACTAAACACCCCCTGGGGACTGTATATAGAGAAACCCAGAGGGAGGGGAGGCCAGTTCTAATAGTTCACCAGTCAGCTCTGCAATGTACTGCAATATAGAGCAGTCATTCTGAGGGAGTTCTCCCGCAAAAGTCTCCCCTATTGGTGGTAGGAGTCAGGGTGGGACTTGGTGAAGGGACTGACTTTAGAGGGTCTCACTCACTTTGATCATACCCTGCACACTAAACCTCAGATTTATATACAGATCTACGGCCTGTATGTGGTTATCTGGGAGTTCCACCGAGTCATACATATATATGGGTTTGTGTATTAGTTGTGTTATTGGCATGGTCAAACGCATCTTGCTGTCCTCTAAAGGTCTCAAAAGTATAGCTGTAATTGTCCAAATAGGCAGATATATGACACTCAACTTGGGGGGGGGGGGGGAACTAAAACATTATGAAATGTGAAAATACTTTCTACAATAAAACCTCGGCTATAAGCCAAATTTTATTTGGCACCTTTATTTGCTATAAGCCAAACGTTAAGCCACAAACTTCCATTCGGCTTATAGGTGAGGTTTGATAACATGGTAACATCGTGAAAACTAATTTCAGGCACTATTGTTATAAGCTGAATTTTTTCTCCCAAACTCACATTTGGCTTATAATCAAGGTAGGCTTATAACCAAGGTTTTACGGTATCTAGACATAAGGCACCGTCAGTTGATTACAATGGGGCAGTCAGTGTCTGTCATACAAACTGTCCCAGACTCCCTGAGATGTTACACGACGGGGTGGACGGTCATCAGAGATGACAGCTGCTGTGACACACACAGCACACAGGGCTGTTACTGTGGTTACCACATCCCCATGGAGACATGTCATCTGAGGTCAGGTGGTGGTTGATTACTAATCCACAGGGTTAACAGGAAATCCTAGGGCTGTAAAATTAACTACAGACAGAAAGTAGCTTGAAAATACTAAAACAGTAATACAACTTCAGACTTGACTGCAGGTCCATTCAGGCAAATATTTTATTCCAATAAGTGGAACATGCACTTGTTTGTACAAGTACAAAGGGAAGGTGAAGGATCTGTCAGAGATCAAACGACATGTCAGAACTGCTGCTAAATAAATCAATGTGTATGTCAGGCCTGGTTAAATGGGGTCAGGCGCCAAGCTTTGACTTTGAACTTTCACTGAAGTTGATGTATCAATTCGTTGTCTAAGAAGAAATTGTCTGATCTAGGATTAATAAATATGTTAATATATATCATAACTTTTTTTTTTTTTTTTTTTGAACAAATTCGAACTTTTATTTGGTCTAATATTCAGGTACAAATTTAAATAATGATGTCAATATGCTTTACGATACGACCAAATAAAGAACATGGACAGCCCATCTGCAAGCAGTTATTATAGACTGTCCATATGATAAGAGAACTACTATACATGGTTTATATGATTATAACAGGTATTTCGTAGAAAACTTGCCGCGGCATCACATATTAATATTAAGTACACTTATACAAAAACCCTTTTATGATTACCCATTGTATCTCAAGTAAATAAATTACTCGGATACATATATAATTAATCAATATATTAATTAATTATTGGCACTGTTCTATACAGTTTTTCAGACATTTTTGACTTAAATATATCATGGTCAACGATATTTCTAATTTCTGGTTTGAGGGCATTCCAAGCCTGTGCGAGCGCCACGCGGGGACTATCTTCATATGATGAGTGATAAATCCCTGTTTTGAATTTAAAATCCCATGTAGCCGAGTGTTGTGATTTTTTGGGAAAAGATTGATCATCAGTGTACTATAATTGCCATAGTGACTATGAACTAATGAATCAAAAATGTATATCCACTAGACTAGGTTTTGTTAAGATGCTTATCAGATTACATATGATGTGCTATGGAAAAGATTGTAATCATGCCATAAATATGCTGCTAACATTTAGTGTACAGAATGCATGCCTTCAGCAATTGATTGTGCTAATGCTACACATATTTCACATGTCCAAGAGTAGGACTAGAATCTGTGTAGAAATCAGTATGAGACTGGCTTGTTGGCTTGACTCTGAGCCAGATGGAAGTGTTATTGGAGGCTTCCCCAACTAGTGACGTGTGAGATAATATTGGTGGGCGCTGGAGGAAAAATGAAAGGGTTTCCTGTGGGAATCCTATTCAGCCTATTACTGGGGAGCGGGGATGGAATATGGGCGGCTAGCGGCTTACAGGCTGCACAGTAATATGAGTCTGAGTCAAGGCGGCTCACAACACTGTCACAAGGTTTTGTAAGCTGAATACATCTGAAGATGTTGCACTATTTTACAATGACATATAAATTTTACCTGTTCCTTTACTGAATGACTGATGAAATAATATATTTAGGAAAGTTATAAGTAAAAGGTAATGGCATGATGAGTTCACTCCTAGAAGTACACTGACAGCTAGTTGGTAGTTACAAAGTGTGGCAGAGAAAAGTGAGGCTCTCTGCTGAATCTCCCACAAGCTTGATTCCAGGCACAGAATACTGTTTGATCAAACTGACATAAAACCCTTTTTGCAAGTTTTTGTTGCCACATGAGGCCGTGTTGACCTAACAGCCCTTTCAGCAGATAGCCAGGCCCCGTGTGGTTTCATTCCCTTGTCTCTCATTTGTTCCTGCCATTGTCCTCAGTGGGTGTTAGCACTGTTTTCAGAAATTTGAGAAAATAATCGACTTTCCAGGAAATCTCTGTCCACCTAAATGTGCGACATGGGATACCTTGTGATCTGATAAAAGGCAGTGTCCATGTCCTAGTCTGTGGACAGTCCCAGAACCAGCACAGATGTAACAATGCCACCACAGCTATGTGTTATCCAGAAGTCCTTTTTCCTAATGTGACTTAATGGTACCATACATGTACAGGAGTCACCCTCTCCTGGCACCCATTTATCCCATGATCGATAAGAAGAAATCATAGTATATACATGAGGTTCTGTTTATTGTGGATTCATTGTAACTACGATGACCTGTACATAGAGCTGGCTATAGGCAACAGCAAGTGTATTCCTAAGCGTGGTTAGCATGTCCACTCATTGCAGATCTTCTACTATACATATTCATATTATGAAAATGTAATAATGACTAGTAGCCTGATATTTATAGATTACATCTATTATTGTAACATATTATAATAGCTAAGCAAAGTGTTGTATACTAATTGATGCTGGTGTCAGATATTTCCGAGCTGTATAAGCTCTTTCATGTACACCAGAATAAAATAAACGGGATAGGTATCTTTATTCCATCTCATACTCAAGAAAAAACAGCAATATAATGTCACATCGTTTCTGTGTGTTTTAGATAATGGAACCTGGGTCAGGTTACTCATATGTACAGTTAAAATTCATATTCCATTCATTTTTTGGCTATTGGTTTGACATTAATTTTAGATCCAAATACTTACAGAAATGCTAGACCTTTCCATGAGACTAATTTTTAAGCCAAATATTGACTCTTTGAACATTGAGTAATAAAGTGATAATGTAACTTCAATAACTTTGTAAGAAAATCCAACTTGGATGCAGGCTCCTCATATTTTCTATGTCATTAATGAAATGAACATCTCTTAAGGACAGACATGGATTGTCTTTGGTTTCTAATGATATAAATATATATATATGAATACAAACATATACATATATTAAACACTCCACCTCCTGACACATGAGCATCCTCCCACCATCCAAACCCGCAGACACTAGCACTTGACACATGAGGCCGCTGGGAGTCCTGGCTCTGCTCAGGAAGGGGAGAAAGACAAGGTGTGGAAAATCAGGAGACAACGCCTCATCTCCATTCTCATCAATATTACTGTGTCTGTTTATAGCCCACCCCTGTGTTACCAACCCATACCAATAACTCCTGCTTGTATAACAGGTTGGTGTGCTGTCGAGGCCTTCTAGAGAGGTAGTTTATCCAAAATACACCATTACTATTGTCTTGCTGCCTCCTGAATGGTGTGCTGTATGATGTAGAGGCCTCATATAGTACTTGCCTGGTATCTGACGCCCGGTAACGGTTCAGATGTTAAGAGTATTGGTAACTGTGGTTTAAATTATACTCTAAATTCCACTTGTAGCCTACATGATGATTGTATTTGGGCATTGGTCTTGATCTGCTAATGAGATTTGATCTGTCTCACCAATGCCCACTACTACATGTACATTATACTAGGCAGTTACCATGCAATGTACTCTAGACCCTCCTCTAAGATGTTTGTGGATTGAAGCGCTTCCTGGAACCTGCTTAACTAATGAAGTGGAATCCAATAAATACTTGATGGATTATTTACATTTTAGACCAACAGAATTGGCAGCAGAACAGGGGAAGGCACTCAGGGAGGCTGGGAAAGATTTAACTAATGCTGCAGATAAAGCGAATGAACAAGAGCCACTTCATGTTGTTTCACCCCAATGATTAAAACCCTGTGTATATATATAGATCTGCTTTACATTAATTCATGAATCAGAACAAGAGCCACAAACCCTGTGTGTATATAGATGCTGCTTTACATTAACCTATGAACCAGACTATGTGTATAAAGGGAATGAACAACAGCCACTTCACATTGTTCCACCACAATGCTTTAAACCCTGTGTGTATATATATGCTCGACATTAATTCATGAATCAGGCTGTGTGCTCAGTGTGTGGCCGGGGGATTAAGCAGTAATTAATAACGGTTAATGAGGGCAGGTAACGAGGGCCGCATGGAGGATTAACTCTGGTAGCAGCAAGTAACGTAAAACCTCTCTTATTAAAGCTGATCCTCCTCAAGATACTATCCTTGCTGGAGATTCAGTTATCAGCCCATTCTCGAGCATTTTAAACATATTTGAAAGATTCAGGAGCATGGCCTTCAGGGGTGGGGGGGGGGGGGCGGGGGTTGGACATGGTCCCCCCCACTTTTGACCAACCCCAAAAAATTGAGTATAATTACTGCATTAAAAGCTGACCCCTCCACCTTGGAAAATGCAATGAGCTGGATTTGATCCCGGTAGCTCACTGCTCCAGTTCCAGTCCTTACCCAGTAAACAAATAACGTTATACACCATTTTATAACGTTATATAACGTTATATGTTAACGTTTTTCTAAGTCTCTTTAGTATGACATAACATTATGTAAAGTTTAAAACATTATTTTGACGTAAAAAAATTTTTTTGTTACCTGGGTAGTTACTAAGACATGTTGATTTCAGCTGGGGATGCTATGTTTTATATATGCTATACAATGGATGAGGATGGAATCCAGGGAGTTGCGATATCACACATTGCAATCTGGGACAGGAAGACATAAATTATTCTCCTGCTCCCAATAGTTGACTGATATGAGGCTATAGCCAGTTTTCCTGTACTGGGAATTCTGCATGGGGACGGCAGCAATTAGATTATCCATGTAGCTGAGACATATTATACACAGTGATTACCCGGCCTGTTATTGCATTAAATGCTGCTGATTCCATCACTTACCACAGCCTATAACAGTCATTACTGTCCTGTGGGGCCACGAAGTGAGGCAGAAGTGGATGAAACATGACCAATATCAGCCCTGTCAGTCCTCAGGGCTGATATTGGGAACTCCATTTATTAATTTGACTAGCATAAAAGGCTGCGTTAACCATTTATAATATATATGAGCACTAGGATAACTCACTTAGTATAAAGTCATTGGTAGTGTAGTGTACATAATTCATTAAGTTTTATTAGAACATGTTGGAGAAAGTCTGGAGAAAGTTTGGAGAAAGTCTGGTGTGACATACAGAAGCTGACTCGTATAGGAAGAAAACTCTTCCAGTATGATGACAGTTAGACTCGGGAGAGTTTCTAATTATTCCTACAAATTGAAACAGCATCATCTTAAATATAAAAACTCCAACAACACACATAAAGTATATAGAAAACAGTTGGTTTTATCCTTCGCATATATTTCCAACCAATGATTGTTGGAATAATTTACATATATTAGATGTAGGTGTATTATAAAAGTAGCGTGCTTCCAGTGTTGTGGCTGCTAATGTAACTGTCTGCTGCAGTCTTTCAGTACAATGACAGTCAGACTTGGGAGAGGTTCTAATTATTCTTGGAAATTTCAACAGAACCATCTTCAATCTAAAGCTACCTCCAACAATACACATAACATTTATGGAAAACACTTGTTTTGTTTTCTTACTTACATTTTCCAACCAATGATTGTACGACATATATCTGGTGTATAATAATAGTACCCCTTCAGTAGCATGCTTTCTGTGTTCTGGCTGCTGATACAAATGTCACTGTCTGCTGTGCTGAGTACCACAGTGTGACCTGGGTCGTTAATCATCAGTCTATTGGCAGTAAACCTGATTCATGGCACACATGTAGGATTTACGGTTCCAGCTCTCGTAAAGTCCTACATCCATCATGGACTGACAAACACAGCCCTGATTAGGTCAGGGGGAAAGGACGTCATTCAAACGGTGGAAAAGTGGGTTGGGCTGATAATTTCAGGGGGATTAAAGTTCAGGCTTTAACTAGTGATGTGTTGATTACAATTCTGTGGCAGTTTGCATAGGAATGAATGATGAGGGTTGGAAGCTATCAAAATGGGTTATGGCATGCAGTGTTTAATCCAATGAAGTTGGTATGCATGAGCCTGAATGGCTTTTGAAATTGACCATATTGACACAAAGACATTGTATGAAATGTTGTTATCACAAAGGCACCCAATCTGCCCACAGTTGGAACTGCAAGAAGAACAGAGGGAAATGAGCTATACCCAAAACCGATAAACAGTAGAGACAGGGAAGTATTTACAAAAGGGGAGACAAGTAACTAGTTAGAAAATAGATAACTGCCTCAAGACGAGTAAAGCTGACCCAGTCTATTTCCTACCCTACCCCCCCACCTCCCCCCTCACCCTGACCTCAGGTCCTGTCTGTGTGTCTTCTGAGGGATTGGAAAATGTCACTGAAGGCGTTCTGGTTACAGGAAGCCACTGCTAGAAGGAGGAAATAAAACAGCCCTAAGGTTGTTGGAGATGTGAAAGTTGTTAATGGCTCAGGGTGCTTGTCTAAAACAGGACGTCCCTCACCCTGAGATAAAGCCTGATGGCAATGTGCTTCTTGTAGACTATCAGATCACACAGATCTGTCAAGTACTTAGAACACTACATTATGGTGTCTGGTGTCTTGCTAAGAACCAACTCATCTTGTCATACCTTTTTCAGTGAGAACAATGCACAACCAGGGACCTGCATCAAAATGACACATTAGGAAGCGCTTTGGTGAGACAATGCCAAATCAAGTGTACACATTGGTCTTAGAGACAAAGGACTGTCCCTACTCCCTCTAGTTGGTGCCCCCTGGTGGGAAGCCCCTGTCTACTGGGGGCATTATGACCTGCTCTGATACCAGCGTGTCTACCTCCAGGCCCGCACCAAAGTAGATATGCCACCAGACTTCTAAAGAATATGTCTGCCATGTTCGGAAATCAAGATAAAGTCTCCCAAGCAGGACTTAGCCTTGGGTGGAAATCATAAAGATTTTATCAGGGCTGAGAATGAGGCAAGGGAGGTTCTTGTTGCAGCTCTGAGTAAAGATGAGGTGAAATGAGATTAAGAAAAGCAACATGGCTTATAGGGGCAGAGGCATTTTTTATAAGTAATTCCTTCTACAGGGTTATTCAAGCAGGCTGGTTAGCAGTTGATAAATCATCTCTATGTACAATGTGTGATGTAGTGGTAGATCTTTGATCAATCAGAGAAACCTACCAGTACTCGGTGCCTGCAGTCTCTAGTTAACATTATCTATAAATCTTAAGTCAGAGAGGGAGTATGTGTTGTAAGGGTGACTAACAGTTAACTGAATCAGGGAGGCACTTCTGCCAGATACTGCCAGATACTGCCCCACCTCTGCCCCACCTCTGCCACACCTCTGCCACACCTCTGCCACACCTCTGCTACACCTCTGCCACATTTCTTGGATAGATAGGCAGCACACCAGCAGACATGCTCTCCGCACCATTTTGCATCAAGCCTGGTACTAGCAGCATAAACGGGCTCAGTGTTAATTGGATTGTGCCCTCACTGGCCACCAGGACCAATTAGAGAGCCACCTGGTGGAGGCTACAGGAAGCAGATTAGGGACGCAGGGCACTGGAGAGGGTGACGCAGGAGGGCCAGGGGGACTGTTACTGAAATAACATGGGTGCTATCAGAGAGAGTGCCTCAGACGGCAGTGCCGGGGGGATATAACATGGGTGCTATCAGAAATCATGATTCCTGTGTGAAGCCCCATCCTGTGTGTTATGAAGGCTGAGGCCCTTGTTTGACCTTGTGTGTTTCCATGGTAACTGACAGCCCACTAATCAGAGGCTAAGCAGCTGTCACATGACCAGTGTCAGATTGGAGCTCTGTAGCTGCCCAATGGTTGTCAGCATGCCGGGTGTGAATTGGTGTCAGGTGATCTCCACAACAACCAACTTGACAGCTGGTGATCTCCATGACAACCAACTTAACAGCTTTGCTAAGCTGATTATTGTCGTGGTGCTATCAGCATATAATGCTGATCACAGAGTCAAAAATAAAAAGTCACAAGGTCACGAAATTTTTCAGCTAACGTCTCTCGATGTCAGCCACAAAGTAGGGCAATGCCGGAGATATTTGATGTACAGTTGTGGTACTTAACTTTGTCAAAACTTTCTTTCAACATCTTGAATTGTCATGTCATAAACCAATTCGGGGGAATAGCCTGTATTCAGAGGCACTTAGACATGTCAAGACTAGCTGAAGGTAACAGTTATCTACACAACAAAGGGGGTATTTCTTCTGGTGTATACTCAAAGATACATAGTTTCATGATAAAATCACATTGACTGCTCGTTGTTAGAGAAGACTAAAACTATTGATACAGGATGCCCTGCCATGTGAACATGTCATGTAGCATGTCTACCCAGCCTGCCTGCCGTAACCCCTGGGTACAATGTCAAGTACATTACTGTAAACGTATATATTTTCGCGTAGCTAAATTTTCGCGCACCTAGCACATAAAGGCATTTTTGCGCAATCAAATTCTCGCGCACCTGTAAGCATCACATCTTTAGCTACATGTCATTCTTTACGGTTTGTAAATCCGACAACTATCAAGGATACTAGAGCCCAAAAAGTTTAAATACTAAGGGTCTATTGTGGTTGGTAAGGAAGAAAAAGAAAAAAAAAACTCATTTTAATTCATGCATCTTCACCGATGAACATCCCTGATCATTGAGTCATTGATTAGCATCATAAATATGAGTAGCAATATATAGTCCTACTTATCATTGGAAAGCTAATTTTAAGGGCATAAATTTCGCACACATTATAATTTTGCACACCTAAGCATGTGCGCGAAAAACGCGAAAATATGTACTGAGGCCAAAAAAAAAAGAGGCGTGTTTCAGGTTACCCGACCCCACCTAGCAAAACCGGGCTGACCCTAGAATTTTTTATCCAATTTTGAAAAACTTTTTATATTTTAAGTAATATTAGGACTATGTCAGAGTCAATTTGATAGTCCGTGAGTGGACGCCATTGTCGGTGAGTCAGCGCTGAAGTTTGCGAGTCAATTTTTGGGTAATTTTTCAGGCCATGGGATCAATCTGTCTTTATAAAACAATTTTGGGGCTATTTCAGAGTCAATTTGATAGTCCACAAGTCAACGCCATTGTCGGCAAGTCAGCACTGAAGTTTGCTTTTGGAGACTTTTTCAGGCCCAAGTAAAAAAATAATAATAATGATAAAAAAAAAATCCGACCTACCCTACGTAGATTTTAAGACTATGTAACCTGAAACACACCTTCTTTTTTTTTGGCCTGAGCGAAAATTAATACGTTTACAGTATGTAGACCTATTACCCAGTCTCTCCCAGGTTGAGCCATTCATCATGGATTTCTTTTGCTGGCATCGCCACGACTTGCAAATCTGTGAGAACTAGAAAAGGATGGAAGTTGAGATGACTGTCACACCACGGCATCCTGAGAGTTGTGGTAAAACCTACATGTTGTATTGTCACAGCACCCTGAGAGTTGTAGTAAACCTACATGTTGTATTGTCACAGCATCCTGAGAGTTGTAGTAAACCTACATGTTGTATTGTCACAGCATCCTGAGAGTTGTAGTAAACCTACATGTTGTATTGTCACAGCATCCTGAGAGTTGTAGTAAACCTACATGTTGTACTGTCACAGCATCCTGAGAGTTGTGGTAAAACCTACATGTTGTATTGTCACAGCATCCTGAGAGTTGTAGTAAACCTACATGTTGTATTGTCACAGCATCCTGAGAGTTGTAGTAAACCTACATGTTGTACTGTCACAGCATCCTGAGAGTTGTGGTAAAACCTACATGTTGTATTGTCACAGCACCCTGAGAGTTGTAGTAAACCTACATGTTGTATTATCACAGCATCCTGAGAGTTGTGGTAAAACCTACATGTTGTATTGTCACAGCATCCTGAGAGTTGTAGTAAACCTACATGTTGTATTGTCACAGCATCCTGAGAGTTGTAGTAAACCTACATGTTGTATTGTCACAGCATCCTGAGAGTTGTGGTAAAACCTACATGTTGTATTGTTGACAGCCGCTACTGGCGGGTTTGCATTGCAGCAAGTGTGTCCATGTATAGGAATCACTATTTTCACACAGAATCGTTTGTTGTTGTATGTGTTGATGTTGTCAGTGTTTAGCACATACACAGACAGTGCCTGGTATTGTTTGTTGTTGTTGTATGTGTTGATGTTGTCAGTGTTTAGCACTCACACAGACAGTGCCTGGTATTGTTTGTTGTTGATGTATGTGTTGATGTTGTCAGTGTTTATCACACACAGACAGTGCCTGGTATTGTTTGTTGTTGATGTATGTGTTGATGTTGTCAGTGTTTATCACACACAGACAGTGCCTGGTATTGTTTGTTGTTGTTGTATGTGTTGATGTTGTCAGTGTTTAGCACTCACACAGACAGTGCCTGGTATTGTTTGTTGTTGATGTATGTGTTGATGTTGTCAGTGTTTATCACACACAGACAGTGCCTGGTATTGTTTGTTGTTGATGTATGTGTTGATGTTGTCAGTGTTTAGCACAGACACAGACAGTGCCTGGTATTGCTTTGTCCTGACATCAACGGTGTTAACTTCAAACAAACAGCCTCAGAAGCAGGACTCTAGCTGCCCCCCCCCCACCTTACTGACCCTGACAGTCTGTAACACAAACATCCCAGCCCAGTCCTGCTACATCTGATGAATCAGCAAGTTACCATGACAACTCGACATAGGCTGAGGCTAGGCTTGACCAGCCTGGGATAAAAACTGAAATTAAGCTTATCAGGAATGCCAACCCTGTGGGCAGCTAGTCTCCTGCTTGGTTCTAAAGGCTAAGGCTATAATGAGGGAAATGTCAGGCCTTTGAATGCCAGGCACTGCTGTGTGACAAAGTGTGAGGAGTGGAATGTGGTGTGAGCGGAGACCGAGAGGACGGGGGCCTTGCATTGGTATGAGCTGGTATTGCAAGTTAAACTATGATACTATATATGTATTCTGGCTGGTGTCTCACTCCATCTTGCTACCACTACTTCACAGTTTTGCTGTTAATATCTCCCTTATACACACAAAGGGAGCAAAGGCAAGGCTACCCACCACTGCCTTTCAAGTCTTTGATATGGATCCGTTTGTTATCAAAGAAAGCTGAGTCCATTCCCTTATTGAGAAGATGGGGCTGGCACTGAAGAGGAATGCTTTGTTTTCCAAATGACCGGTCAAAGACGGGGCTTTGATGAAAATGGGAGTTTTCTATGATATCCTGCCTCTGTGGAGAGTTGAGGCTCAGAATTATCTCCTCTTTTTGTCTCTCTGCAAAGCCATGAGCCACCAACATACCCTCAACATACCATCTAGTAATGGTATTTTGACGCCCCCTGCATAGCAGGGACAGGCACACAACGCTTTCTATAGGCTGTGCCAAAATAAGGAAAATCTGTCCAAGAAACTCGGAGACTCCGGATGGAACTGGAGTGATGTAAGGGACTACAGAAAGGGAGGAAGGGAATAAGCCTGGCTATTGGTATGAAAGAATCTAGAACTTGTAGCAATTACTTGGAAACACTGTATGTGTAGGACATCCTTAAGGAAAGCCCCATTGAAAGATGAAGGTCCCGTTTAAGGATGGGACAATGGATTGAGGAACACATAACAAGGACAAGGACATGACAGAACAAACAACAAAAAACAAGATACCCACAGGGAATGGGGGTGAAGGCCTGAGCCCTATAAAGATGACAGAAAAAAGTAAAAGTATGAGATGACCTTACCAACCCTAAAAGAAACCAGTGAGGGACTCATTCCCAATGGGCACAGAACATTGAATCAATGTTGATAAATGGTTGTCAATGTTGATTCAATGTTGATGCAATGTTGATTCAACGTTCAGGTAGATATTGTGCCTACTGGGTTGGTACTTAGACCCACTTAGACCTATATATACTACTTAAAACTACCTAACCTAATGGTCCAAAAATAGACCCCAAGAAAAAGAGTAGAGACCCCAGCCACCTCTCACCAGAGAAGTCACTGGCTGTCTCTACAGAAAAGGGCAAGGGGTTTATAGCCCTCTTCTGCTGCCATGTGTATGATTCCACCTCCATTAGGCGTTCTGACAGATAAGGATATACATCTACTGGATCCCCAAGATGGGTTATGGACCTTCTGTTGGCTAAAGCGCAAGAGATTAATGCATAGTACCTCCCCCCCCCCACATCAAACTTCCCCTCCACAATTCAAGTTGTGCAGGTCTGTACTCATCATAGACAAGTCACAAAGCTCCCTCCCGCCCGCCCCCCCAAAAAATACTAGTTACTTGACAGTGAATCCCCGCCGGGCCCAGTCACATCCGGGCCCTGGTCACCATGACAACCTGGCAGTCCCCAGGGTGTCCCCAGCCCTCCATGTGTCATGTTAGGGAAGAACCTGTCTGTACGGAAGGAAGGGGACAAGTAGGGGGACAGATAGGGGACAGGGAGGGGGACAGGCAGGGGGGCAGGGTGTAACAGGACATGTCACCAGCCCTCCATGTGTCATGTTAGGGAAGAACCTGTCTGTAACTACCAGTAGGAAGGAAGGGGACCGGTGGGGGGACAGGAGGGACAGGTAGGGGGACATATAGGGGACAGGGAGGGGGACAGGCAGGGGGACAGGCAGGGGGACAGACAGGGGGACAGGCAGGGGGACAGGCAGGGGGGCAGTCAGGGGGACAGACAGGGGGACAGACAGGGGGACAGGCAGGGGACAGGCAATGGGACAGGCAGGGGGACAGGCAGGGGGACAGGTAGGGGGACAGGCAGGGGGACAGGTGGGGGGACAGGTGGGGGGACAGGCAGGGGGCAGGCAGGGGGACAGGTAGGGAGGCCTACAAGGGCTAGTAAGGGCCACAGGCTAGCAGTGCAGCTGTATGGACCATTGGCTAGCAGTGCAGCTGTATGGAGTAGTTGCTACAAGACCAGGGCAGGCAGGAGCAGCTAAAAGGCAACTTGACTGCTGTGTGAGAAGTGGGCCGGGAGCAAGGGCGTGAACCTACATCTCCAAGTACAGTCTTGGTGGTTGGGTGGGTATTTATAGAATGAGGGTGCGTCACTAGAAGTCCCCACTCTCCTTTGAGCATCTCATTCTGATGAAAATACATGTATTTAAATGCATTGAAAGGTGACATAATTATCATAAGGCATAAAAAAGAGTTTTCCTGGTATCCAGAATTTGCAAATACTTTTTAAACTAATGATATAGCCCCTTTAAGCAAAGTCCCCCCTCACCAACCTTGCTGCGGCACTGACCTATATAGCCATAGCATAGTGGGAGAGTAAAATATAACAGAGAACCATGCACAGGTCACCAGTGTAGTGCACCTAGTGACGCACCCTCATCCTACTAATAAGTAGGTCACGGGACTGGTATAAATAGCGTCAGTTGCGGCCCATGGCCGGGAGACACAGGGAGCATGGTGGAACTCTGGTCAGTCTCATCTCTCAGAAAGTCCTTGTTGGTATTGGTGCGTCACCAAGGGCACAAAGCGGTATCTTGGGGATGTGAGTGCCTTTGGTTTTACAAATGTGTAGAAAACGAGGAGTGTGTGTTTATGGTTGTTATTACT
Source organism: Harmothoe impar (assembly GCA_947462335.1). Classification (NCBI taxonomy): domain Eukaryota; kingdom Metazoa; phylum Annelida; class Polychaeta; order Phyllodocida; family Polynoidae; genus Harmothoe; species Harmothoe impar. The sequence goes on along the minus strand of OX381718.1, from coordinate 69,500,874 downwards.
ATTACTATCAGATGTATTTGATGCTTATTCCCATGTATTTCTGCGTCAGGTTTATAGAAGCTTATTGACCCTCAGGATAATTACAGTATTGAGCTGTAATAAAGGTGAAGACAATTTAACCATAGGACCATTCAAAAAGTTGTCTTCAACAAAATCACCAATTTAGCTTTATTATGGCGTTCACAATACTGTAGGACATTGGCTACATCAGTAGCAAAACATGAAAACCATTGATTATAAAATGTATTAATGCAAATGATATATATTAGATGTGATATCTTGCAATTCACTGAACAATCATGCCCCAGGTTCATCCTTCATCACATAACATTGTACTAGAGTGTTTAGTGTGTTTCTTGGTGTGAGGCTTAATGTGTACCTTCTGTCTGTTTGAGGTAAGTGTTGGCTGTAACCATGGATACCGGGGTCAGACACCAGCAGATGTTGGTGTATATAGTGACATTGACATGGTTGTATTTGAAGTATCACTGTGAACAGGCTATCTATACAACTCCTCATTAAATGTAAATTAACGGCCCAAATATAGCAGGATTTAGTTTCATGGATATTTGTGACGAATGGTAAGGTGTACTTGTAGCAGTGACCTGATAATTCATCACAGAATGATGTCAATGTAGCTGACCTTGGCATTTGGGGCTGTTTATACGTCTAGTGTAAATGAACAATGATCACAACCATGAAGATAACCTCAGATGTTGTATGGTGGGTGTGAGGAGGTAATAGGCACTACACTTCATATAGCGCCTACCTGTACCCCTGACAGGTTAGCACTGAAGGCACTGACAGGGTTGGGGTAGCACTGACAGCACAGGCCCTACACATGGCTTAATCTGGTCTTTGAAGCTGCGGCTAGTTGAGAGATATTACCTTGGAGTATAAACACCACCTTTATCCTGCTTGAATGGACAGCTTCTACTAAAGCTGTACTTTGCTGACAGGTATAGGCTGCAGTAACTATCTGTTATCTTTACAAACTAAGTTCAAAGGAGTCCTTGTGTAGTGCTAATGTGCACCTTTCCCCAGCAGTAAGTCCTGAGTAGCGTCACCTTAGGCAAAAAAAAAAAAAAAAAAAGTTTTGTTTCAGGTAACATGGGAAGAAACTTTGGGTCGGTAGGGCGGATTCTTTTTTTTAAACTTTTTTTTTACTTCCCCTCTAAAATTGACCCAAAAAAGTGTAAAAATGGGGGGATTTTTTTTCCAAAATGTTGTAAACCTAGAATAGACGCTAAAAAAGTATAAAAATATTAAATTTCTTCAAAATTGCATAAAAAAACGTAGGGTCGGCCCTGTTTAGATAGGGTCAGTCGGGTGACCTGAAACAAACCTTTTTTTTTTTCTTGGCCTTAGTTTGGGTATATATAGGTACATAGGTGCAGACTAACCCCCATGGTGTCATTGTAGTTGTAGTTAATATCTATAATATATATATATATAGGTCCCTAAAAGATAGCAGGGAGATCACCGTGGACCCGTCCAAGGTGAGACAACTACCAAAAGAGGCCTTCACGACTTTTAGGATAGACCCGTGCACTGTCGAACAGAGCAACTTTACTTTGAACTCACCTGTAGCCGATTCTAAGTTGGATGTATGTCTAAGTACAGGGCAGAAGGCTAGCAGAGCGAGAACACACCTTATGCTTTGGCGGTATTCTGGGAGAAAAAATAAAAGATTAACTCCTTTAAAATACATCAAAACCTGTGCAGTGAGAAGATACATGCCCTTCAGTATGTCCTATTTCTGCAGTCTAATCTGATGTCTTTAATCTAGCTGTCTTTTTGCCTTGTATGTTAGGCTATATCAAAAGTTTTCACAAAGTACAGTAGAGTTCAGAAATCACACAGCTGTACCAGGTTTGAATATTTCAGAACTTTTTCTCAGCAGCTGTAGTATTTTATCAGGAGACTCTCTTTGATGTTAAGCTATCACAAACGCAAGGTAGTGTCCCTGATGATAGTGTAGGGTCTTAGTGTGAGAAATAAAGAATCCCCTTCTGCTTTAGAAGATGTTGAAGGCAACGCAGGAACATGCCAGCACCCTCACATTCTCCCTCTCCGACATCCCTCCCCACCTAGTATCTCACTATCAGCACTTCACACACCCATTCTTCTCATTCACCAAATTTATCATCAATCGCTCGCTGAACCACATCTCTTTGACCTTGTCACCCTAAACACCTATTCCCAGTTCACCCTTCCCCATGTAGCCCCGCCCTCCCCTATACACTCCCCCCATGTAGCCCTGCCCTCCCCTATACACTCCCCCATGTAGCCCTCTCCTCTCCTATACACTCCCCCATGTAGCGCTCCCCTATACATTCTCCCTGTAGCCCTCCCCTGGCCCTCCTAGTGTTTTACATTAGGTTTCTTTCTCCCTCCCTATTATATGTGTGTAAGTAGGCAGGCAGGCGGGTGATTGGTGTCACTGGGATTCACCAATACTTGACCCCCTGGGGTCAGCTCTGTTTGTATAGCACCCGACCCTCTATTGACACCTCTGTGACTAGAAAGTAGTCTCTGTGGCACAAATCTGAGATGAATCTGTGATCATATCAAGACAGTACCCCTGGGATATCACAAGGGGCCAGGGGCAATTTGTTCAGATGGGAAGGGGGGGTGGTTAGGGGGTGAACCGGTCTTTGTGAGCTAGTAGCCAGTTACCAATGGGTGCTGGGTATATGGAGGTGTGGTGTAGTAAGCTGTATCCAGTTACCAATGGGTGCTGGGTATATGGAGGTGTGGTGTGGTGTAGTAAGCTGTATCCAGTTACCAATGGGTGCTGGGTATATGGAGGTGTGGTGTGGTGGTATCCAGTTACCAATGGGTGCTGGGTATATGGAGGTGTGGTGTGGTAAGCTGTATCCAGTTACCAATGGGTGATGGGTATATGGAGGTGTGGTGTGGTGGTATCCAGTTACCAATGGGTGCTGGGTATATGGAGGTGTGGTGGAGTAAGCTGTATCCAGTTACCAATGGGTGTGGGGTATATGGAGGTTTGGTGTAGTAAGCTGTATCCAGTTACCAATGGGTGCTGGGTATATGGAGGTGTGGTGTGGTGTAGTAAGCTGTATCCAGTTACCAATGGGTGCTGGGTATATGGAGGTGTGGTGTAGTAAGCTGTATCCGGTTACCAATGGGTGCTGGGTATATGGAGGTGTGGTGTGATGTAGTAAGCTGTATCCAGTTACCAATGGGTGCTTGGTATATGGAGGTGTGGTGTAGTGTAGTAAGCTGTATCCAGTTACCAATGGGTGCTGGGGTATATGGAGGTGTGGTGTGGTGTAGTAAGCTGTATCCAGTTACCAATGGGTGCTGGGTATATGGAGGTGTGGTGTGATGTAGTAAGCTGTATCCAGTTACCAATGGGTGCTTGGTATATGGAGGTGTGGTGTAGTGTAGTAAGCTGTATCCAGTTACCAATGGGTGCTGGGTATATGGAGGTGTGGTGTGGTGTAGTAAGCTGTATCCAGTTACCAATGGGTGCTGGGTATATGGAGGTGTGGTGTAGTAAGCTGTATCCAGTTACCAATGGGTGCTGGGTATATGGAGGTGTGGTGTGGTGTAGTAAGCTGTATCCAGTTACCAATGGGTGCTGGGTATATGGAGGTGTGGTGTGGTGTGGTAAGCTGTATCCAGTTACCAATGGGTGCTGGGTATATGGAGGTGTGGTGTGGTGTAGTAAGCTGTATCCAGTTACCAATGGGTGCTGGGTATATGGAGGTGTGGTGTAGTAAGCTGTATCCAGTTACCAATGGGTGCTGGGTATATGGAGGTGTGGTGTGGTGTGGTAAGCTGTATCCAGTTACCAATGGGTGCTGGGGTATATGGAGGTGTGGTGTAGTGTGCTGTATCCAGTTACCAATGAGTGCTGGGTATATGGAGGTGTGGTGTGGTAAGCTGTATCCAGTTACCAATGGGTGCTGGGTATATGGAGGTGTGGTGTAGTAAGCTGTATCCAGTTACCAATGGGTGCTGGGTATATGGAGGTGTGGTTTAGTAAGCTGTATCCAGTTACCAATGGGTGTGGGGTATATGGAGGTGTGGTTTAGTAAGCTGTATCCAGTTACCAATGGGTGCTGGGTATATGGAGGTGTGGTTTAGTAAGCTGTATCCAGTTACCAATGGGTGCTGGGTATATGGAGGTGTAGTAAGCTGTATCCAGTTACCAATGGGTGCTGGGTATATGGAGGTGTGGTGTAGTAAGCTGTATCCAGTTACCAATGGGTGCTGGGTATATGGAGGTGTAGTAAGCTGTATCCAGTTACCAATGGGTGCTGGGTATATGGAGGTGTGGTGTGGTAAGCTGTATCCAGTTACCAATGGGTGCTGGGTATATGGAGGTGTGGTTTAGTAAGCTGTATCCAGTTACCAATGGGTGTGGGGTATATGGAGGTGTGGTTTAGTAAGCTGTATCCAGTTACCAATGGGTGCTGGGTATATGGAGGTGTAGTAAGCTGTATCCAGTTACCAATGGGTGCTGGGTATATGGAGGTGTGGTGTGGTAAGCTGTATCCAGTTACCAATGGGTGCTGGGTATATGGAGGTGTGGTGTGGTAAGCTGTATCCAGTTACCAATGGGTGCTGGGTATATGGAGGTGTGGTTTAGTAAGCTGTATCCAGTTACCAATGGGTGTGGGGTATATGGAGGTGTGGTTTAGTAAGCTGTATCCAGTTACCAATGGGTGCTGGGTATATGGAGGTGTGGTTTAGTAAGCTGTATCCAGTTACCAATGGGTGCTGGGTATATGGAGGTGTAGTAAGCTGTATCCAGTTACCAATGGGTGCTGGGTATATGGAGGTGTGGTGTGGTAAGCTGTATCCAGTTACCAATGGGTGCTGGGTATATGGAGGTGTGGTGTGGTAAGCTGTATCCAGTTACCAATGGGTGCTGGGTATATGGAGGTGTGGTTTAGTAAGCTGTATCCAGTTACCAATGGGTGTGGGGTATATGGAGGTGTGGTTTAGTAAGCTGTATCCAGTTACCAATGGGTGCTGGGTATATGGAGGTGTAGTAAGCTGTATCCAGTTACCAATGGGTGCTGGGTATATGGAGGTGTGGTGTGGTAAGCTGTATCCAGTTACCAATGGGTGCTGGGTATATGGAGGTGTGGTGTGGTAAGCTGTATCCAGTTACCAATGGGTGCTGGGTATATGGAGGTGTGGTGTGGTGTAGTTAGCTGTATCCAGTTACCAATGGGTGCTGGGTGTATGGAGGTGTGGTGTAGTAAGCTGTATCCAGTTACCAATGGGTACTGGGTATATGGAGGTGTGGTGTAGTAAGCTGTATCCAGTTACCAATGGGTGCTGGGTATATGGAGGTGTGGTGTGGTAAGCTGTATCCAGTTACCAATGGGTGCTGGGTATATGGAGGTGTGGTGTAGTAAGCTGTGTCCAGTTACCAATGGGTGCTGGGGTATATGGAGGTGTGGTGTAGTAAGCTGTATCCAGTTACCAATGGGTGCTGGGTGTATGGAGGTGTGGTGTAGTTAGCTGTATCCAGTCACCAATGGGTGCTGGGTATATGGAGGTGTGGTGTAGTAAGCTGTATCCAGTTACCAATGGGTGCTGGGTGTATGGAGGTGTGGTGTGGTGTAGTAAGCTGTATCCAGTTACCAATGGGTGCTGGGTATATGGAGGTGTGGTGTAGTAAGCTGTATCCAGTTACCAATGGGTGCTGGGTATATGGAGGTGTGGTGTGGTGTAGTAAGCTATATCCAGTTACCAATGGGTGCTGGGTATATGGAGGTGTGGTGTAGTAAGCTGTATCCAGTTACCAATGGGTGCTGGGTATATGGAGGTGTGGTGTAGTAAGCTGTATCCAGTTACCCATGGGTGCTGGGTATATGGAGGTGTGGTGTAGTAAGCTGTATCCAGTTACCAATGGGTGCTGGGTATATGGAGGTGTGGTGTGGTGTGGTGTATCCAGTTACCAATGGGTGCTGGGTATATGGAGGTGTGGTGTAGTAAGCTGTATCCAGTTACCAATGGGTGCTGGGTATATGGAGGTGTGGTGTAGTAAGCTGTATCCAGTTACCAATGGGTGCTGGGTATATGGAGGTGTGGTGTAGTAAGCTGTATCCAGTTACCAATGGGTGCTGGGTATATGGAGGTGTGGTGTAGTTAGCTGTATCCAGTTACCAATGGGTGCTGGGTATATGGAGGTGTGGTGTAGTAAGCTGTATCCAGTTACCAATGGGTGCTGGGTATATGGAGGTGTGGTGTGGTGTAGTAAGCTGTATCCAGTTACCAATGGGTGTGGGGTATATGGAGGTGTGGTGTGGTAAGCTGTATCCAGTTACCAATGGGTGTGGGGTATATGGAGGTGTGGTGTGGTAAGCTGTATCCAGTTACCAATGGGTGCTGGGTATATGGAGGTGTGGTGTAGTGTAGTAAGCTGTATCCAGTTACCAATTGGTGCTGGGTATATGGAGGTGTGGTGTGGTGTAGTAAGCTGTATCCAGTTACCAATGGGTGCTGGGTATATAGAGGTGTGGTGTGGTGTGGTAAGCTGTATCCAGTTACCAATGGGTGCTGGGTATATGGAGGTGTGGTGTGGTAAGCTGTATCCAGTTACCAATGGGTGCTGGGTATATGGAGGTGTGGTGTAGTAAGCTATATCCAGTTACCAATGGGTGCTGGGTATATGGAGGTGTGGTGTGGTGTAGTAAGCTGTATCCAGTTACCAATGGGTGCTGGGTATATGGAGGTGTGGTGTAGTAAGCTGTATCCAGTTACCAATGGGTGCTGGGTATATGGAGGTGTGGTGTGGTGTAGTAAGCTGTATCCAGTTACCAATGGCTGCTGGGTATATGGAGGTGTGGTGTAGTGTAGTAAGCTGTATCCAGTTACCAATGGGTGATGGGTATATGGAGGTGTGGTGTAGTAAGCTGTATCCAGTTACCAATGGGTGCTGGGTATATGGAGGTGTGGTGTGGTAAGCTGTATCCAGTTACCAATGGGTGCTGGGTATATGGAGGTGTGGTGTAGTAAGCTGTATCCAGTTACCAATGGGTGCTGGGTATGTGGAGGTGTGGTGTGGTGTAGTAAGCTGTATCCAGTTACCAATGGGTGCTGGGGTATATGGAGGTGTGGTGTAGTAAGCTGTATCCAGTTACCAATCGGTGCTGGGTATATGGAGGTGTGGTGTGGTGAAGTAAGCTGTATCCAGTTACCAATGGGTGCTGGGTATATGGAGGTGTGGTGTGGTGTAGTAAGCTGTATCCAGTTACCAATGGGTGCTGGGTATATGGAGGTGTGGTGTGGTGTGGTAAGCTGTATCCAGTTACCAATGGGTGTGGGGTATATGGAGGTGTGGTGTAGTAAGCTGTATCCAGTTACCAATGGGTGCTGGGGTATATGGAGGTGTGGTGTAGTAAGCTGTATCCAGTTACCAATGGGTGCTGGGTATATGGAGGTGTGGTGTAGTAAGCTGTATCCAGTTACCAATGGGTGCTGGGTATAAGGAGGTGTGGTGTGGTGAGCTGTATCCAGTTACCAATGGGTGCTGGGTATATGGAGGTGTGGTGTGGTAAGCTGTATCCAGTTACCAATGGGTGCTGGGTATATGGAGGTGTGGTGTGGTGTAGTAAGCTGTATCCAGTTACCAATGGGTGCTGGGGTATATGGAGGTGTGGTGTAGTAAGCTGTATCCAGTTACCAATCGGTGCTGGGTATATGGAGGTGTGGTGTAGTAAGCTGTATCCAGTTACCAATGGGTGCTGGGTATATGGAGGTGTGGTGTAGTAAGCTGTATCCAGTTACCAATGAGTGCTGGGTATATGGAGGTGTGGTGTAGTAAGCTGTATCCAGTTACCAATGGGTGCTGGGTATATGGAGGTGTGGTGTGGTAAGCTGTATCCAGTTACCAATGGGTGCTGGGTATATGGAGGTGTGGTGTGGTGTAGTAAGCTGTATCCAGTTACCAATGGGTGCTGGGGTATATGGAGGTGTGGTGTAGTAAGCTGTATCCAGTTACCAATCGGTGCTGGGTATATGGAGGTGTGGTGTAGTAAGCTGTATCCAGTTACCTATGGGTGCTGGGTATATGGAGGTGTGGTGTGGTAAGCTGTATCCAGTTACCAATGGGTGTGGGGTATATGGAGGTGTGGTGTAGTAAGCTGTATCCAGTTACCAATGGGTGCTGGGTATGTGGAGGTGTGGTGTGGTGTAGTAAGCTGTATCCAGTTACCAATGGGTGCTGGGGTATATGGAGGTGTGGTGTAGTAAGCTGTATCCAGTTACCAATGGGTGCTGGGTATATGGAGGTGTGGTGTGGTAAGCTGTATCCAGTTACCAATGGGTGCTGGGTATATGGAGGTGTGGTGTGGTAAGCTGTATCCAGTTACCAATGGGTGCTGGGTATATGGAGGTGTGGTGTGGTAAGCTTTATCCAGTTACCAATGGGTGCTGGGTATATGGAGGTGTGGTGTAGTAAGCTGTATCCAGTCACCAATGGGTGCTGGGTATATGGAGGTGTGGTGTAGTAAGCTGTATCCAGTTACCAATGGGTGCTGGGTATATGGAGGTGTGGTGTGGTGTAGTGAGCTGTATCCAGTCACCAATGGGTGCTGGGTATATGGAGGTGTTGTGTGGTGTAGTAAGCTGTATCCAGTTACCAATGGGTGCTGGGTATATGGAGGTGTGGTGTAGTAAGCTGTATCCAGTTACCAATGGGTGCTGGGTATATGGAGGTGTGGTGTAGTAAGCTGTATCCAGTTACCAATGGGTGCTGGGTTTATGGAGGTGTGGTGTGGTAAGCTGTATCCAGTTACCAATGGGTGCTGGGTATATGGAGGTGTGGTGTGGTGTAGTGAGCTGTATCCAGTCACCAATGGGTGCTGGGTATATGGAGGTGTGGTGTGGTGTAGTAAGCTGTATCCAGTTACCAATGGGTGCTGGGTATATGGAGGTGTGGTGTAGTAAGCTGTATCCAGTTACCAATGGGTGCTGGGTATATGGAGGTGTGGTGTGGTAAGCTGTATCCAGTTACCAATGGGTGCTGGGTATATGGAGGTGTGGTGTAGTAAGCTGTATCCAGTTACCAATGGGTGCTGGGTATATGGAGGTGTAGTGTGGTGTAGTAAGCTGTATCCAGTTACCAATGGGTGTGGGGTATATGGAGGTGTGGTGTAGTAAGCTGTATCCAGTTACCAATGGGTGCTGGGTATATGGAGGTGTGGTGTAGTGTGGTAAGCTGTATACAGTTACCAATGGGTGCTGGGTATATGGAGGTGTGGTGTGGTGTAGTAAGCTGTATCCAGTTACCAATGGGTGCTGGGTATATGGAGGTGTGGTGTAGTGTGGTAAGCTGTATCCAGTTACCAATGGGTGCTGGGTATATGGAGGTGTGGTGTGGTGTAGTAAGCTGTATCCAGTTACCAATGGGTGCTGGGTATATGGAGGTGTGGTGTAGTGTGGTAAGCTGTATCCAGTTACCAATGGGTGCTGGGTATATGGAGGTGTGGTGTAGTGTAGTAAGCTGTATCCAGTTACCAATGGGTGCTGGGTATATGGAGGTGTGGTGTGGTGTAGTAAGCTATATCCAGTTACCAATGGGTGCTGGGTATATGGAGGTGTGGTGTAGTAAGCTGTATCCAGTTACCAATGGGTGCTGGGTATATGGAGGTGTGGTGTGGTAAGCTGTATCCAGTTACCAATGGGTGCTGGGTATATGGAGGTGTGGTGTAGTGAGCTGTTTCCAGTTACCAATGGGTGCTGGGTATATGGAGGTGTGGTGTAGTAAGCTGTATCCAGTTACCAATGGGTGCTGGGTATATGGAGGTGTGGTGTAGTAAGCTGTATCCAGTTACCAATGGGTGCTGGGTATATGGAGGTGTGGTGTGGTAAGCTGTATCCAGTTACCAATGGGTGCTGGGTATATGGAGGTGTGGTGTAGTAAGCTGTATCCAGTTACCAATGGGTGCTGGGTATATGGAGGTGTGGTGTAGTAAGCTGTATCCAGTTACCAATGGGTGCTGGGTATATGGAGGTGTGGTGTGGTAAGCTGTATCCAGTTACCAATGGGTGCTGGGTATATGGAGGTGTGGTGTGGTGTAGTAAGCTGTATCCAGTTACCAATGGGTGCTGGGTATATGGAGGTGTGGTGTAGTAAGCTGTATCCAGTTACCTAAGGGTGCTGGGTATATGGAGGTGTGGTGTGGTGTAGTAAGCTGTATCCAGTTACCAATGGGTGCTGGGTATATGGAGGTGTGGTGTAGTAAGCTGTATCCAGTTACCAATGGGTGCTGGGTATATGGAGGTGTGGTGTGGTGGTATCCAGTTACCAATGGGTGCTGGGTATATGGAGGTGTGGTGTGGTAAGCTGTATCCAGTTACCAATGGGTGCTGGGTATATGGAGGTGTGGTGTGGTGTAGTGAGCTGTATCCAGTTACCAATGGGTGCTGGGTATATGGAGGTGTGGTGTGGTGTGGCAAGCTGTATCCAGTTACCAATGGGTGCTGGGTATATGGAGGTGTGGTGTGGTGTAGTGAGCTGTATCCAGTTACCAATGGGTGTGGGGTATATGGAGGTGTGGTGTGGTGTGGTAAGCTGTATCCAGTTACCAATGGGTGCTGGGTATATGGAGGTGTGGTGTAGTAAGCTGTATCCAGTTACCAATGGGTGCTAAGGTATATGGAGGTGTGATGTAGTAAGCTGTATCCAGTTACAAATGGGTGCTGGGTATATGGAGGTGTGGTGTAGTGTAGTAAGCTGTATCCAGTTACCAATGGGTGCTGGGTATATGGAGGTGTGGTGTAGTGAGCTGTATCCAGTTACCAATGGGTGCTGGGTATATGGAGGTGTGGTGTGGTGTGGTAAGCTGTATCCAGTTACCAATGGGTGTGGGGTATATGGAGGTGTGGTGTAGTGAGCTGTATCCAGTTACCAATGGGTGCTGGGTATATGGAGGTGTGGTGTGGTGTGGTAAGCTGTATCCAGTTACCAATGGGTGCTGGGTATATGGAGGTGTGGTGTAGTAAGCTGTATCCAGTTACCAATGGGTGTTGGGGTATATGGAGGTGTGGTGTAGTAAGCTGTATCCAGTTACCAATGGGTGCTGGGGTATATGGAGGTGTGGTGTAGTAAGCTGTATCCAGTTACCAATGGGTGCTGGGTATATGGAGGTGTGGTGTAGTAAGCTGTATCCAGTTACCAATGGGTGCTGGGTATATGGAGGTGTGGTGTAGTAAGTATCCAGTTACCAATGGGTGCTGGGTATATGGAGGTGTGGTGTGGTAAGCTGTATCCAGTTACCGATGGGTGCTGGGTATATGGAGGTGTGGTGTGGTGTAGTAAGCTGTATCCAGTTACCAATGGGTGCTGGGTATATGGAGGTGTGGTGTGGTGTGGTAAGCTGTATCCAGTTACCAATGGGTGCAGGGTATATGGAGGTGTGGTGTGGTGTGGTAAGCTGTATCCAGTTACCGATGGGTGCTGGGTATATGGAGGTGTGGTGTGGTGTAGTAAGCTGTATCCAGTTACCAATGGGTGCTGGGTATATGGAGGTGTGGTGTGGTGTGGTAAGCTGTATCCAGTCACCAATGGGTGCTGGGTATATGGAGGTGTGGTGTAGTAAGCTGTATCCAGTTACCAATGGGTGCTGGGTATATGGAGGTGTGGTGTAGTAAGTATCCAGTTACCAATGGGTGCTGGGTATATGGAGGTGTGGTGTGGTAAGCTGTATCCAGTTACCGATGGGTGCTGGGTATATGGAGGTGTGGTGTAGTAAGCTGTATCCAGTTACCAATGGGTGCTGGGTATATGGAGGTGTGGTGTAGTAAGCTGTATCCAGTTACCAATGGGTGTGGGGTATATGGAGGTGTGGTGTGGTAAGCTGTATCCAGTTACCAATGGGTGCTGGGTATATAGAGGTGTGGTGTAGTAAGCTGTATCCAGTTACCAATGGGTGCTGGGTATATGGAGGTGTGGTGTAGTAAGTATCCAGTTACCAATGGGTGCTGGGTATATGGAGGTGTGGTGTAGTAAGTATCCAGTTACCAATGGGTGCTGGGTATATGGAGGTGTGGTGTGGTAAGCTGTATCCAGTTACCAATGGGTGCTGGGTATATGGAGGTGTAGTAAGCTGTATCCAGTTACCAATGGGTGCTGGGTATATGGAGGTGTGGTGTGGTGTAGTAAGCTGTATCCAGTTACCAATGGGTGCTGGGTATATGGAGGTGTGGTGTAGTAAGCTGTATCCAGTTACCAATGGGTGCTGGGTATATGGAGGTGTGGTGTGGTGAAGTAAGCTGTATCCAGCTACCAATGGGTGCTGGGTATATGGAGGTGTGGTGTAGTAAGCTGTATCCAGTTACCAATGGGTGCTGGGGTATATGGAAGTGTGGTGTAGTAAGCTGTATCCAGTTACCAATGGGTGCTGGGTATATGGAGGTGTGGTGTGGTGTGGTGAGCTGTATGCAGTTACCAATGGGTGCTGGGTATATGGAGGTGTGGTGTAGTAAGCTGTATCCAGTTACCAATGGGTGCTGGGTATATGGAGGTGTAGTGTGGTAAACTGTATCCAGTTACCAATGGGTGCTTGGTATATGGAGGTGTGGTGTAGTAAGCTGTATCCAGTTACCAATGGGTGCTGGGTATATGGAGGTGTGGTGTGGTAAGCTGTATCCAGTTACCAATGGGTGTGGGGTATATGGAGGTGTGGTGTAGTAAGCTGTATCCAGTTACCAATGGGTGCTGGGTATATGGAGGTGTAGTAAGCTGTATCCAGTTACCAATGGGTGTGGGGTATATGGAGGTGTGGTGTTGTGTAGTAAGCTGTATCCAGTTACCAATGGGTGCTGGGTATATGGAGGTGTGGTGTGGTGTAGTAAGCTGTATCCAGTTACCAATGGGTGCTGGGTATATGGAGGTGTAGTAAGCTGTATCCAGTTACCAATGGGTGCTGGGTATATGGAGGTGTGGTGTGGTGTAGTAAGCTGTATCCAGTTACCAATGGGTGCTGGGTATATGGAGGTGTGGTGTGGTGTAGTAAGCTGTATCCAGTTACCAATGGGTGCTGGGGTATATGGAGGTGTGGTGTGGTGTAGTAAGCTGTATCCAGTTACCAATGGGTGCTGGGTATATGGAGGTGTGGTGTGGTGTGGTAAGCTGTATCCAGTTACCAATGGGTGCTGGGTATATGGAGGTGTGGTGTGGTAAGCTGTATCCAGTTACCAATGGGTGCTGGGTATATGGAGGTGTGGTGTGGTGAGCTTTATCCAGTTACCAATGGGTGCTGGGTATATGGAGGTGTGGTGTGGTGTAGTAAGCTGTATCCAGTTACCAATGGGTGCTGGGGTATACGGAGGTGTAGTAAGCTGTATCCAGTTACCAATGGGTGCTGGGTATATGGAGGTGTGGTGTGGTGTAGAGAGCTGTATCCAGTTACCAATGGGTGCTGGGTATATGGAGGTGTGGTGTGGTAAGCTGTATCCAGTTACCAATGGGTGCTGGGTATATGGAGGTGTGGTGTAGTAAGTATCCAGTTACCAATGGGTGCTGGGTATATGGAGGTGTGGTGTAGTAAGCTGTATCCAGTTACCAATGGGTGTGGGGTATATGGAGGTGTGGTGTAGTAAGCTGTATCCAGTTAGCAATGGGTGCTGGGTATATGGAGGTGTGGTGTAGTAAGCTGTATCCAGTTACCAATGGGTGCTGGGTATATGGAGGTGTTGTGTGGTGTAGTAAGCTGTATCCAGTTACCAATGGGTGCTGGGTATATGGAGGTGTTGTGTGCTGTAGTAAGCTGTATCCAGTTACCAATGGGTGCTGGGTATATGGAGGTGTTGTGTGGTGTGGTAAGCTGTATCCAGTTACCAATGGGTGTGGGGTATATGGAGGTGTGGTGTGGTGGTATCCAGTTACCAATGGGTGCTGGGTATATGGAGGTGTGGTGTAGTAAGCTGTATCCAGTTACCAATGGGTGCTGGGTATATGGAGGTGTGGTGTAGTAAGCTGTATCCAGTTACCAATGGGTGCTGGGTATATGGAGGTGTGGTGTGGTGTGGTAAGCTGTATCCAGTTACCAATGGGTGCTGGGTATATGGAGGTGTGGTGTAGTAAGCTGTATCCAGTTACCAATGGGTGCTGGATATATGGAGGTGTGGTGTAGTAAGCTGTATCCAGTTACCAATGGGTGCTGGGTATATGGAGGTGTGGTGTAGTAAGCTGTATCCAGTTACCAATGGGTGCTGGGTATATGGAGTTGTTGTGTGGTGTAGTAAGCTGTATCCAGTTACAAATGGGTGCTGGGTATATGGAGGTGTGGTGTGGTGGTATCCAGTTACCAATGGGTGCTGGGTATATGGAGGTGTGGTGTAGTAAGCTGTATCCAGTTACCAATGGGTGCTGGGTATATGGAGGTGTGGTGTGGTGTAGTGAGATGTATCCAGTTACCAATGGATGTGGGGTATATGGAGGTGTGGTGTGGTAAGCTGTATCCAGTTACCAATGGGTGTGGGGTATATGGAGGTGTGAAGTGGTGGTATCCAGTTACCAATGGGTGCTGGGTATATGGAGGTGTGGTGTGGTAAGCTGTATCCAGTTACCAATGGGTGCTGGGTATATGGAGGTGTGGTGTGGTGTAGTAAGCTGTATCCAGTTACCAATGGGTGCTGGGTATATGGAGGTGTGGTGTAGTAAGCTGTATCCAGTTACCAATGGGTGCTGGGTATATGGAGGTGTGGTGTGGTGTAGTAAGCTGTATCCAGTTACCAATGGGTGCTGGGTATATGGAGGTGTGGTGTGGTGTGGTAAGCTGTATCCAGTTACCAATGGGTGCTGGGGTATATGGAGGTGTGGTGTGGTGTAGTAAGCTGTATCCAGTTACCAATGGGTGCTGGGTATATGGAGGTGTGGTGTGGTGTGGTAAGCTGTATCCAGTTACCAATGGGTGCTGGGTATATGGAGGTGTGGTGTAGTAAGCTATATCCAGTTACCAATGGGTGCTGGATATATGGAGGTGTGGTGTAGTAAGCTGTATCCAGTTACCAATGGGTGCTGGGTATATGGAGGTGTGGTGTAGTAAGCTGTATCCAGTTACCAATGGGTGCTTGGTATATGGAGGTGTGGTGTGGTGTAGTAAGCTGTATCCAGTTACCAATGGGTGCTGGGTATATGGAGGTGTGGTGTAGTAAGCTGTATCCAGTTACCAATGGGTGCTGGGTATATGGAGGTGTGGTGTAGTAAGCTGTATCCAGTTACCAATGGGTGCTGGGTATATGGAGGTGTGGTGTGGTGGTATCCAGTTACCAATGGGTGCTGGGTATATGGAGGTGTGGTGTGGTGTGGTAAGCTGTATCCAGTTACCAATGGGTGCTGGGTATATGGAGGTGTGGTGTAGTAAGCTGTATCCAGTTACCAATGGGTGCTGGGGTATATGGAGGTGTGGTGTAGTAAGCTGTATCCAGTTACAAATGGGTGCTGGGTATATGGAGGTGTGGTGTAGTGTAGTAAGCTGTATCCAGTTACCAATGGGTGCTGGGTATATGGAGGTGTGGTGTAGTGAGCTGTATCCAGTTACCAATGGGTGCTGGGTATATGGAGGTGTGGTGTGGTGTGGTAAGCTGTATCCAGTTACCAATGGGTGTGGGGTATATGGAGGTGTGGTGTAGTGAGCTGTATCCAGTTACCAATGGGTGCTGGGTATATGGAGGTGTGGTGTGGTGTGGTAAGCTGTATCCAGTTACCAATGGGTGTGGGGTATATGGAGGTGTGGTGTAGTAAGCTGTATCCAGTTACCAATGGGTGCTGGGGTATATGGAGGTGTGGTGTAGTAAGCTGTATCCAGTTACCAATGGGTGCTGGGTATATGGAGGTGTGGTGTAGTAAGCTGTATCCAGTTACCAATGGGTGCTGGGTATATGGAGGTGTGGTGTAGTAAGTATCCAGTTACCAATGGGTGCTGGGTATATGGAGGTGTGGTGTGGTAAGCTGTATCCAGTTACCGATGGGTGCTGGG
Source organism: Harmothoe impar (assembly GCA_947462335.1). Taxonomy (NCBI): domain Eukaryota; kingdom Metazoa; phylum Annelida; class Polychaeta; order Phyllodocida; family Polynoidae; genus Harmothoe; species Harmothoe impar. The sequence goes on along the minus strand of OX381718.1, from coordinate 69,484,897 downwards.
TATATGGAGGTGTGGTGTGGTGTAGTAAGCTGTATCCAGTTACCAATGGGTGCTGGGTATATGGAGGTGTGGTGTAGTAAGCTGTATCCAGTTACCAATGGGTGCTGGGGTATATGGAGGTGTGGTGTAGTAAGCTGTATCCAGTTACAAATGGGTGCTGGGTATATGGAGGTGTGGTGTAGTGTAGTAAGCTGTATCCAGTTACCAATGGGTGCTGGGTATATGGAGGTGTGGTGTAGTGAGCTGTATCCAGTTACCAATGGGTGCTGGGTATATGGAGGTGTGGTGTGGTGTGGTAAGCTTTATCCAGTTACCAATGGGTGTGGGGTATATGGAGGTGTGGTGTAGTGAGCTGTATCCAGTTACCAATGGGTGCTGGGTATATGGAGGTGTGGTGTGGTGTGGTAAGCTGTATCCAGTTACCAATGGGTGCTGGGTATATGGAGGTGTGGTGTAGTAAGCTGTATCCAGTTACCAATGGGTGTGGGGTATATGGAGGTGTCGTGTGGTAAGCTGTATCCAGTTACCAATGGGTGTGGGGTATATGGAGGTGTGGTGTAGTAAGCTGTATCCAGTTACCAATGGGTGCTGGGTATATGGAGGTGTGGTGTGGTGTGGTAAGCTGTATCCAGTTACCAATGGGTGTGGGGTATATGGAGGTGTGGTGTGGTGTGGTAAGCTGTATCCAGTTACCAATGGGTGCTGGGTATATGGAGGTGTCGTGTGGTAAGCTGTATCCAGTTACCAATGGGTGTGGGGTATATGGAGGTGTGGTGTAGTAAGCTGTATCCAGTTACCAATGGGTGCTGGGTATATGGAGGTGTGGTGTGGTGTGGTAAGCTGTATCCAGTTACCAATGGGTGTGGGGTATATGGAGGTGTGGTGTGGTGTGGTAAGCTGTATCCAGTTACCAATGGGTGCTGGGTATATGGAGGTGTGGTGTGGTGTGGTAAGCTGTATCCAGTTACCAATGGGTGTGGGGTATATGGAGGTGTGGTGTGGTGTAGTAAGCTGTATCCAGTTACCAATGGGTGCTGGGTATATGGAGGTGTGGTGTGGTGTGGTAAGCTGTATCCAGTTACCAATGGGTGTGGGGTATATGGAGGTGTGGTGTGGTGTAGTAAGCTATATCCAGTTACCAATGGGTGCTGGGTATATGGAGGTGTGGTGTGGTGTGGTAAGCTGTATCCAGTTACCAATGGGTGCTGGGTATATTGAGGTGTGTTGTGGTAAGCTGTATCCAGTTACCAATGGGTGCTGGGGTATATGGAGGTGTGGTGTGGTGGTATCCAGTTACCAATGGGTGCTGGGTATATGGAGGTGTGGTGTAGTAAGCTGTATCCAGTTACCAATGGGTGCTGGGTATATGGAGGTGTGGTGTGGTGTAGTAAGCTGTATCCAGTTACCAATGGGTGTGGGGTATATGGAGGTGTGGTGTAGTAAGCTGTATCCAGTTACCAATGGGTGCTGGGTATATGGAGGTGTGGTGTGGTAAGCTGTATCCAGTTACAAATGGGTGTGGGGTATATGGAGGTGTGGTGTAGTAAGCTGTATCCAGTTTCCAATGGGTGCTGGGTATATGGAGGTGTTGTGTGGTGTGGTAAGCTGTATCCAGTTACCAATGGGTGCTGGGTATATGGAGGTGTGGTGTGGTAAGCTGTATCCAGTTACCAATGGGTGCTGGGTATATGGAGGTGTGGTGTGGTGTAGTAAGCTGTATCCAGTTACCAATGGGTGCTGGGTATATGTAGGTGTGGTGTGGTGTAGTAAGCTGTATCCAGTTACCAATGGGTGCTGGGTATATGGAGGTGTGGTGTGGTAAGCTGTATCCAGTTACCAATGGGTGCTGGGTATATGGAGGTGTGGTGTGGTGTAGTAAGCTGTATCCAGTTACCAATGGGTGTGGGGTATATGGAGGTGTGGTGTAGTAAGCTGTATCCAGTTACCAATGGGTGCTGGGTATATGGAGGTGTGGTGTGGTGTGGTAAGCTGTATCCAGTTACCAATGGGTGCTGGGGTATATGGAGGTGTGGTGTGGTGTGGTAAGCTGTATCCAGTTACCAATGGGTGCTGGGTATATGGAGGTGTGGTGTGGTGTAGTGGGCTGTATCCAGTTACCAATGGGTGCTGGGGTATATGGAGGTGTGGTGTGGTGTGGTAAGCTGTATCCAGTTACCAATGGGTGCTGGGTATATGGAGGTGTGGTGTGGTGTAGTGGGCTGTATCCAGTTACAAATGGGTGCTGGGTATATGGAGGTGTGGTGTGGTGTGGTAAGCTGTATCCAGTTACCAATGGGTGCTGGGTATATGGAGGTGTGGTGTGGTAAGCTGTATCCAGGTACCAATGGGTGTGGGGTATATGGAGGTGTGGTGTGGTGTAGTAAGCTGTATCCAGTTACCAATGGGTGTGGGGTATATGGAGGTGTGGTGTAGTAAGCTGTATCCAGTTACCAATGGGTGCTGGGTATATGGAGGTGTGGTGTAGTGTGCTGTATCCAGTTACCAATGGGTGCTTGGTATATGGAGGTGTGGTGTAGTAAGCTGTATCCAGTTACCAATGGGTGCTTGGTATATGGAGGTGTGGTGTGGTGTGGTAAGCTGTATCCAGTTACCAATGGGTGCTGGGTATATGGAGGTGTGGTGTGGTGTGGTAAGCTGTATCCAGTTACCAATGGGTGCTGGGTATATGGAGGTGTGGTGTGGTGTGGTAAGCTGTATCCAGTTACCAATGGGTGCTGGGTATATGGAGGTGTGGTGTGGTGTGGTAAGCTGTATCTAGTTACCAATGGGTGCGGGGGTATATGGAGGTGTGGTGTAGTAAGCTGTATCCAGTTACCAAAGAGTGCTGGGGTATATGGAGGTGTGGTGTGGTAAGCTGTATCCAGTTACCAATGGCTGCTGGGTATATGGAGGTGTGGTGTAGTAAGCATTATCCAGTTACCAATGGGTGTGGGGTATATGGAGGTGTGGTGTGGTGTGGTAAGCTGTATCCAGTTACCAATGGCTGCTGGGTATATGGAGGTGTGGTGTAGTAAGCTGTATCCAGTTACCAAAGAGTGCTGGGGTATATGGAGGTGTGGTGTGGTAAGCTGTATCCAGTTACCAATGGGTGTGGGGTATATGGAGGTATGGTGTAGTAAGCTGTATCCAGTTACCAATGGGTGCTGGGTATATGGAGGTGTGGTGTGGTGTAGTAAGCTGTATCCAGTTACCAATGGGTGCTGGGTATATGGAGGTGTGGTGTGGTGTAGTAAGCTTTATCCAGTTACCAAAGGGTGCTGGGGTATATGGAGGTGTGGTGTGGTGTAGTAAGCTTCATCCAGTTACCAATGGGTGTGGGGTATATGGAGGTGTGGTGTAGTAAGCTGTATCCAGTTACCAATGGGTGCTGGGGTATATGGAGGTGTGGTACAGTAAGCTGTATCCAGTTACCAATGGGTGCTGGGTATATGGAGGTGTGGTGTGGTAAGCTGTATCCAGTAACCAATGGGTGTGGGGTATATGGCTGTGTGGTGTGGTGTAGTAAGCTGTATCCAGTTACCAATGGGTGTGGGGTATATGGCTGTGTGGTGTGGTGTAGTAAGCTGTATCCAGTTACCAATGGGTGTGGGGTATATTGAGGTGTGTTGTGGTAAGCTGTATCCAGTTACCAATGGGTGTGGGGTATATGGCTGTGTGGTGTAGTAAGCTGTATCCAGTTACCAATGGGTGCTGGGTATATGGAGGTGTGGTGTGGTGTGGTAAGCTGTATCCAGTTACCAATGGGTGTGGGGTATATGGAGGTGTGGTGTAGTAAGCTGTATCCAGTTACCAATGGGTGCTGGGTATATGGAGGTGTGGTGTGGTGTAGTAAGCTGTATCCAGTTACCAATGGGTGTGGGGTATATGGAGGTGTGGTGTGGTGTGGTAAGCTGTATCCAGTTACCAATGGGTGCTGGGTATATGGAGGTGTGGTGTAGTAAGCTGTATCCAGTTACCAATGGGTGCTGGGGTATATGGAGGTGTGGTGTAGTAAGCTGTATCCAGTTACCAATGGGTGCTGGGTATATGGAGGTGTGGTGTGGTGTGGTAAGCTGTATCCAGTTACCAATGGGTGCTGGGGTATATGGAGGTGTGGTGTAGTAAGCTGTATCCAGTTACCAATGGGTGTGGGGTATATGGAGGTGTGGTGTGGTGTGGTAAGCTGTATCCAGTTACCAATGGGTGCTGGGTATATGGAGGTGTGGTGTGGTAAGCTGTATCCAGTTACCAATGGGTGCTGGGTATATGGAGGTGTGGTGTAGTAAGCTGTATCCAGTTACCAATGAGTGCTGGGTATATGGAGGTGTGGTGTGGTGTGGTAAGCTGTATCCAGTTACCATTGGGTGTGGGGTATATGGAGGTGTGGTGTAGTAAGCTGTATCCAGTTACCAATGGGTGCTGGGTATATGGAGGTGTGGTGTGGTAAGCTGTATCCAGTTACAAATGGGTGTGGGGTATATGGAGGTGTGGTGTAGTAAGCTGTATCCAGTTTCCAATGGGTGCTGGGTATATGGAGGTGTGGTGTGGTGTGGTAAGCTGTATCCAGTTACCAATGGGTGCTGGGTATATGGAGGTGTGGTGTGGTAAGCTGTATCCAGTTACCAATGGGTGCTGGGTATATGGAGGTGTGGTGTGGTGTAGTAAGCTGTATCCAGTTACCAATGGGTGTGGGGTATATGGAGGTGTGGTGTAGTAAGCTGTATCCAGTTACCAATGGGTGCTGGGTATATGGAGGTGTGGTGTGGTGTGGTAAGCTGTATCCAGTTACCAATGGGTGCTGGGGTATATGGAGGTGTGGTGTGGTGTGGTAAGCTGTATCCAGTTACCAATGGGTGCTGGGTATATGGAGGTGTGGTGTGGTGTAGTGGGCTGTATCCAGTTACCAATGGGTGCTGGGGTATATGGAGGTGTGGTGTGGTGTGGTAAGCTGTATCCAGTTACCAATGGGTGCTGGGTATATGGGGGTGTGGTGTGGTGTAGTGGGCTGTATCCAGTTACCAATGGGTGCTGGGTATATGGAGGTGTGGTGTGGTGTGGTAAGCTGTATCCAGTTACCAATGGGTGCTGGGTATATGGAGGTGTGGTGTGGTAAGCTGTATCCAGTTACCAATGGGTGCTGGGTATATGGAGGTGTGGTGTGGTGTAGTAAGCTGTATCCAGTTACCAATGGGTGTGGGGTATATGGAGGTGTGGTGTAGTAAGCTGTATCCAGTTACCAATGGGTGTGGGGTATATGGAGGTGTGGTGTGGTGTGGTAAGCTGTATCCAGTTACCAATGGGTGCTGGGTATATGGAGGTGTGGTGTAGTAAGCTGTATCCAGTCACCAATGGGTGTGGGGTATATGGAGGTGTGGTGTGGTGTAGTAAGCTGTATCCAGTTACCAATGGGTGTGGGGTATATGGAGGTGTGGTGTAGTAAGCTGTATCCAGTTACCAATGGGTGCTGGGTATATGGAGGTGTGATGTAGTGTGCTGTATCCAGTTACCAATGGGTGCTTGGTATATGGAGGTGTGGTGTAGTAAGCTGTATCCAGTTACCAATGGGTGCTTGGTATATGGAGGTGTGGTGTGGTGTGGTAAGCTGTATCCAGTTACCAATGGGTGCTGGGTATATGGAGGTGTGGTGTGGTGTGGTAAGCTGTATCCAGTTACCAATGGGTGCGGGGGTATATGGAGGTGTGGTGTAGTAAGCTGTATCCAGTTACCAAAGAGTGCTGGGGTATATGGAGGTGTGGTGTGGTAAGCTGTATCCAGTTACCAATGGCTGCTGGGTATATGGAGGTGTGGTGTAGTAAGCATTATCCAGTTACCAATGGGTGTGGGGTATATGGAGGTGTGGTGTGGTGTGGTAAGCTGTATCCAGTTACCAATGGCTGCTGGGTATATGGAGGTGTGGTGTAGTAAGCTGTATCCAGTTACCAAAGAGTGCTGGGGTATATGGAGGTGTGGTGTGGTAAGCTGTATCCAGTTACCAATGGGTGCTGGGTATATGGAGGTGTGGTGTAGTAAGCTATATCCAGTTACCAATGGGTGCTGGGTATATGGAGGTGTGGTGTGGTGTAGTAAGCTGTATCCAGTTACCAATGGGTGTGGGGTATATGGAGGTATGGTGTAGTAAGCTGTATCCAGTTACCAATGGGTGCTGGGTATATGGAGGTGTGGTGTGGTGTAGTAAGCTGTATCCAGTTACCAATGGGTGCTGGGTATATGGAGGTGTGGTGTGGTGTAGTAAGCTTTATCCAGTTACCAAAGGGTGCTGGGGTATATGGAGGTGTGGTGTGGTGTAGTAAGCTTTATCCAGTTACCAATGGGTGTGGGGTATATGGAGGTGTGGTGTAGTAAGCTGTATCCAGTTACCAATGGGTGCTGGGGTATATGGAGGTGTGGTACAGTAAGCTGTATCCAGTTACCAATGGGTGCTGGGTATATGGAGGTGTGGTGTGGTAAGCTGTATCCAGTAACCAATGGGTGTGGGGTATATGGCTGTGTGGTGTGGTGTAGTAAGCTGTATCCAGTTACCAATGGGTGTGGTTTATATGGCTGTGTGATGTGGTGTAGTAAGCTGTATCCAGTTACCAATGGGTGCTGGGTATATGGAGGTGTGGTGTGGTGTAGTAAGCTGTATCCAGTTACCAATGGGTGTGGGGTATATGGCTGTGTGGTGTGGTGTAGTAAGCTGTATCCAGTTACCAATGGGTGTGGGGTAAATGGCTGTGTGGTGTGGTGTAGTAAGCTGTATCCAGTTACCAATGGGTGTGGGGTATATTGAGGTGTGTTGTGGTAAGCTGTATCCAGTTACCAATGGGTGTGGGGTATATGGCTGTGTGGTGTAGTAAGCTGTATCCAGTTACCAATGGGTGCTGGGTATATGGAGGTGTGGTGTGGTGTGGTAAGCTGTATCCAGTTACCAATGGGTGTGGGGTATATGGAGGTGTGGTGTAGTAAGCTGTATCCAGTTACCAATGGGTGCTGGGTATATGGAGGTGTGGTGTGGTGTAGTAAGCTGTATCCAGTTACCAATGGGTGTGGGGTATATGGAGGTGTGGTGTGGTGTGGTAAGCTGTATCCATTTACCAATGGGTGCTGGGTATATGGAGGTGTGGTGTAGTAAGCTGTATCCAGTTACCAATGGGTGCTGGGTATATGGAGGTGTGGTGTGGTAAGCTGTATCCAGTTACCAATGGGTGCTGGGTATATGGAGGTGTGGTGTAGTAAGCTGTATCCAGTTACCAATGAGTGCTGGGTATATGGAGGTGTGGTGTGGTGTGGTAAGCTGTATCCAGTTACCATTGGGTGTGGGGTATATGGAGGTGTGGTGTAGTAAGCTGTATCCAGTTACCAATGGGTGCTGGGTATATGGAGGTGTGGTGTGGTAAGCTGTATCCAGTTACAAATGGGTGTGGGGTATATGGAGGTGTGGTGTAGTAAGCTGTATCCAGTTTCCAATGGGTGCTGGGTATATGGAGGTGTGGTGTGGTGTGGTAAGCTGTATCCAGTTACCAATGGGTGCTGGGTATATGGAGGTGTGGTGTGGTAAGCTGTATCCAGTTACCAATGGGTGCTGGGTATATGGAGGTGTGGTGTGGTGTAGTAAGCTGTATCCAGTTACCAATGGGTGTGGGGTATATGGAGGTGTGGTGTAGTAAGCTGTATCCAGTTACCAATGGGTGCTGGGTATATGGAGGTGTGGTGTGGTGTGGTAAGCTGTATCCAGTTACCAATGGGTGCTGGGGTATATGGAGGTGTGGTGTGGTGTGGTAAGCTGTATCCAGTTACCAATGGGTGCTGGGTATATGGAGGTGTGGTGTGGTGTAGTGGGCTGTATCCAGTTACCAATGGGTGCTGGGGTATATGGAGGTGTGGTGTGGTGTGGTAAGCTGTATCCAGTTACCAATGGGTGCTGGGTATATGGGGGTGTGGTGTGGTGTAGTGGGCTGTATCCAGTTACCAATGGGTGCTGGGTATATGGAGGTGTGGTGTGGTGTGGTAAGCTGTATCCAGTTACCAATGGGTGCTGGGTATATGGAGGTGTGGTGTGGTAAGCTGTATCCAGTTACCAATGGGTGCTGGGTATATGGAGGTGTGGTGTGGTGTAGTAAGCTGTATCCAGTTACCAATGGGTGTGGGGTATATGGAGGTGTGGTGTAGTAAGCTGTATCCAGTTACCAATGGGTGTGGGGTATATGGAGGTGTGGTGTGGTGTGGTAAGCTGTATCCAGTTACCAATGGGTGCTGGGTATATGGAGGTGTGGTGTAGTAAGCTGTATCCAGTCACCAATGGGTGTGGGGTATATGGAGGTGTGGTGTGGTGTAGTAAGCTGTATCCAGTTACCAATGGGTGTGGGGTATATGGAGGTGTGGTGTAGTAAGCTGTATCCAGTTACCAATGGGTGCTGGGTATATGGAGGTGTGATGTAGTGTGCTGTATCCAGTTACCAATGGGTGCTTGGTATATGGAGGTGTGGTGTAGTAAGCTGTATCCAGTTACCAATGGGTGCTTGGTATATGGAGGTGTGGTGTGGTGTGGTAAGCTGTATCCAGTTACCAATGGGTGCTGGGTATATGGAGGTGTGGTGTGGTGTGGTAAGCTGTATCCAGTTACCAATGGGTGCGGGGGTATATGGAGGTGTGGTGTAGTAAGCTGTATCCAGTTACCAAAGAGTGCTGGGGTATATGGAGGTGTGGTGTGGTAAGCTGTATCCAGTTACCAATGGCTGCTGGGTATATGGAGGTGTGGTGTAGTAAGCATTATCCAGTTACCAATGGGTGTGGGGTATATGGAGGTGTGGTGTGGTGTGGTAAGCTGTATCCAGTTACCAATGGCTGCTGGGTATATGGAGGTGTGGTGTAGTAAGCTGTATCCAGTTACCAAAGAGTGCTGGGGTATATGGAGGTGTGGTGTGGTAAGCTGTATCCAGTTACCAATGGGTGCTGGGTATATGGAGGTGTGGTGTAGTAAGCTATATCCAGTTACCAATGGGTGCTGGGTATATGGAGGTGTGGTGTGGTGTAGTAAGCTGTATCCAGTTACCAATGGGTGTGGGGTATATGGAGGTATGGTGTAGTAAGCTGTATCCAGTTACCAATGGGTGCTGGGTATATGGAGGTGTGGTGTGGTGTAGTAAGCTGTATCCAGTTACCAATGGGTGCTGGGTATATGGAGGTGTGGTGTGGTGTAGTAAGCTTTATCCAGTTACCAAAGGGTGCTGGGGTATATGGAGGTGTGGTGTGGTGTAGTAAGCTTTATCCAGTTACCAATGGGTGTGGGGTATATGGAGGTGTGGTGTAGTAAGCTGTATCCAGTTACCAATGGGTGCTGGGGTATATGGAGGTGTGGTACAGTAAGCTGTATCCAGTTACCAATGGGTGCTGGGTATATGGAGGTGTGGTGTGGTAAGCTGTATCCAGTAACCAATGGGTGTGGGGTATATGGCTGTGTGGTGTGGTGTAGTAAGCTGTATCCAGTTACCAATGGGTGTGGTTTATATGGCTGTGTGATGTGGTGTAGTAAGCTGTATCCAGTTACCAATGGGTGCTGGGTATATGGAGGTGTGGTGTGGTGTAGTAAGCTGTATCCAGTTACCAATGGGTGTGGGGTATATGGCTGTGTGGTGTGGTGTAGTAAGCTGTATCCAGTTACCAATGGGTGTGGGGTAAATGGCTGTGTGGTGTGGTGTAGTAAGCTGTATCCAGTTACCAATGGGTGTGGGGTATATTGAGGTGTGTTGTGGTAAGCTGTATCCAGTTACCAATGGGTGTGGGGTATATGGCTGTGTGGTGTAGTAAGCTGTATCCAGTTACCAATGGGTGCTGGGTATATGGAGGTGTGGTGTGGTGTGGTAAGCTGTATCCAGTTACCAATGGGTGTGGGGTATATGGAGGTGTGGTGTAGTAAGCTGTATCCAGTTACCAATGGGTGCTGGGTATATGGAGGTGTGGTGTGGTGTAGTAAGCTGTATCCAGTTACCAATGGGTGTGGGGTATATGGAGGTGTGGTGTGGTGTGGTAAGCTGTATCCATTTACCAATGGGTGCTGGGTATATGGAGGTGTGGTGTAGTAAGCTGTATCCAGTTACCAATGGGTGCTGGGGTATATGGAGGTGTGGTGTAGTAAGCTGTATCCAGTTACCAATGGGTGCTGGGTATATGGAGGTGTGGTGTGGTGTGGTAAGCTGTATCCAGTTACCAATGGGTGCTGGGGTATATGGAGGTGTGGTGTAGTAAGCTGTATCCAGTTACCAATGGGTGTGGGGTATATGGAGGTGTGGTGTGGTGTGGTAAGCTGTATCCAGTTACCAATGGGTGCTGGGTATATGGAGGTGTGGTGTAGTAAGCTGTATCCAGTTACCAATTGGTGCTGGGTATATGGAGGTGTGGTGTAGTAAGCTGTATCCAGTTACCAATGGGTGTGGGGTATATGGAGGTGTGGTGTAGTAAGCTGTATCCAGTTACCAATGGGTGTGGGGTATATGGAGGTGTGGTGTGGTGTGGTAAGCTGTATCCAGTTACCAATGGGTGCTGGGTATATGGAGGTGTGGTGTAGTAAGCTGTATCCAGTTCCCAATTGGTGCTGGGTATATGGAGGTGTGGTGTAGTAAGCTGTATCCAGTTACCAATGGGTGTGGGGTATATGGAGGTGTGGTGTAGTAAGCTGTATCCAGTTACCAATGGGTGCTGGGTATATGGAGGTGTGGTGTGGTAAGCTCTATCCAGTTACCAATGGGTGCTGGGTATATGGAGGTGTGGTGTGATGTAGTAAGCTGTATCCAGTTACCAATGGGTGCTTGGGTATATGGAGGTGTGGTGTGGTGTGGTAAGCTGTATCCAGTTACCAATGGGTGCTGGGTATATGGAGGTGTGGTGTAGTAAGCTGTATCCAGTTACCAATGGGTGCTGGGTATATGAAGGTGTGGTGTAGTAAGCTGTATCCAGTTACCAATGGGTGTGGGGTATATGGAGGTGTGGTGTAGTAAGCTGTATCCAGTTACCAATGGGTGTGGGGTATATGGAAGTGTGGTGTGGTGTGGTAAGCTGTATCCAGTTACCAATGGGTGCTGGGTATATGGAGGTGTGGTGTAGTAAGCTGTATCCAGTTACCAATTGGTGCTGGGTATATGGAGGTGTGGTGTAGTAAGCTGTATCCAGTTACCAATGGGTGTGGGGTATATGGAAGTGTGGTGTGGTGTGGTAAGCTCTATCCAGTTACCAATGGGTGCTGGGTATATGAAGGTGTGGTGTGATGTAGTAAGCTGTATCCAGTTACCAATGGGTGCTGGGTATATGGAGGTGTGGTGTGGTGTAGTAAGCTGTATCCAGTTACCAATGGGTGCTGGGTATATGGAGGTGTGGTGTAGTAAGCTGTATCCAGTTACCAATGGGTGCTGGGTATATGAAGGTGTGGTGTAGTAAGCTGTATCCAGTTACCAATGGGTGTGGGGTATATGGAGGTGTGGTGTAGTAAGCTGTATCCAGTTACCAATGGGTGTGGGGTATATGGAAGTGTGGTGTGGTGTGGTAAGCTGTATCCAGTTACCAATGGGTGCTGGGTATATGGAGGTGTGGTATAGTAAGCTGTATCCAGTTACCAATTGGTGCTGGGTATATGGAGGTGTGGTGTAGTAAGCTGTATCCAGTTACCAATGGGTGCTGGGTATATGGAGGTGTGGTGTAGTAAGCTGTATCCAGTTACCAATGGGTGTGGGGTATATGGAGGTGTGGTGTAGTAAGCTGTATCCAGTTACCAATGGGTGCTGGGTATATGGAGGTATGGTGTGGTGTAGTAAGCTGTATCCAGTTACCAATGGGTGTGGGGTATATGGAGGTGTGGTGTAGTAAGCTGTATCCAGTTACCAATGGGTGCTGGGTATATGGAGGTGTGGTGTGGTGTAGTAAGCATTATCCAGTTACCAATGGGTGTGGGGTATATAGAGGTGTGGTGTGGTGTAGTAAGCTGTATCCAGTTACCAATGGGTGCTGGGTATATGGAGGTGTGGTGTGGTGTGGTAAGCTGTATCCAGTTACCAATGGGTGCTGGGTATATGGAGGTGTGGTGTGGTGTGGTAAGCTGTATCCAGTTACCAATGGGTGCTGGGTATATGGAGGTGTGGTGTAGTAAGCTGTATCCAGTTACCAATGGGTGCTGGGTATATGGAGGTGTGGTGTGGTGTAGTAAGCTGTATCCAGTTACCAATGGGTGTGGGGTATATGGAGGTGTGGTGTGGTGTGGTAAGCTGTATCCAGTTACCAATTGGTGCTGGGTATATGGAGGTGTGGTGTAGTAAGCTGTATCCAGTTACCAATGGGTGCTGGGTATATGGAGGTGTGGTGTGGTTAGCTGTATCCAGTTACCAATGGGTGCTGGGTATATGGAGGTGTGGTGTAGTAAGCTGTATCCAGTTACCAATGGGTGCTGGGTATATGGAGGTTCGGTGTGGTGTAGTAAGCTGTATCCAGTTACCAATGGGTGTGGGGTATATGGAGGTGTGCTGTGGTGTGGTAAGCTGTATCCAGTTACCAATGGGTGCTGGGTATATGGAGGTGTGGTGTAGTAAGCTGTATCCAGTTACCAATGGGTGCTGGGTATATGGAGGTGTGGTGTGGTTAGCTGTATCCAGTTACCAATGGGTGCTGGGTATATGGAAATGTGGTGTAGTAAGCTGTATCCAGTTACCAATGGGTGCTGGGTATATGGAGGTGTGGTGTAGTAAGCTGTATCCAGTTACCAATGGGTGCTGGGTATATGGAGGTGTGGTGTAGTGTAGTAAGCTGTATCCAGTTACCAATGGGTGTGGGGTATATGGAGGTGTGGTGTGGTGTGGTAAGCTGTATCCAGTTACCAATTGGTGCTGGGTATATGGAGGTGTGGTGTGGTGTAGTAAGCTGTATCCAGTTACCAATGGGTGCTGGGTATATGGAGGTGTGGTGTAGTAAGCTGTATCCAGTTACCAATGGGTGCTGGGTATATGGAGGTGTGGTGTGGTGTGGTAAGCTGTATCCAGTTACCAATGGGTGCTGCGGTGTATAGAGGTGTGGTGTGGTAAGCTGTATCCAGTTACCAATGGGTGTGGGGTATATGGAGGTATGGTGTAGTAAGCTGTATCCAGTTACCAATGGGTGCTGGGTATATGGAGTTGTGGTGTGGTGTTGTGAGCTGTATCCAGTTAGCAATGGGTGCTGGGTATATGGAGGTGTGGTGTGGTGTGGTAAGCTGTTTCCAGTTACCAATGGGTGCTGGGGTATATGGAGGTGTGGTGTAGTAAGCTGTATCCAGTTACCAATGGGTGCTGGGTATATGGAGGTGTGGTGTGGTGTGGTAAGCTGTATCCAGTTACCAATGGGTGCTGGGTATATGGAGGTGTGGTGTGGTGTAGTAAGCTGTATCCAGTTACCAATGGGTGCCGGGTATATGGAGGTGTGGTGTAGTAAGCTGTATCCAGTTACCAATGGGTGCTGGGTATATGGAGGTGTGGTGTGGTGTAGTAAGCTGTATCCAGTTACCAATTGGTGCTGGGTATATGGAGGTGTGGTGTGGTGTGGTAAGCTGTATCAAGTTACCAGTGGGTGCTGGGTATATGGAGGTGTGGTGTAGTAAGCTGTATCCAGTTACCAATGGGTGCTGGGGTATATGGAGGTGTGGTGTAGTAAGCTGTATCCAGTTACCAATGGGTGTGGGGTATATGGAGGTGTGGTGTGGTAAGCTGTATCCAGTTACCAATGGGTGCTGGGGTATATGGAGGTGTGGTGTAGTAAGCTGTATCCAGTTACCAATGGGTGTGGGGTATATGGAGGTGTGGTGTGGTAAGCTGTATCCAGTTACCAATGGGTGCTGGGTATATAGAGGTGTGGTGTGGTGTGGTAAGCTGTATCCGGTTACCAATGGGTGCTGGGGTATATGGAGGTGTGGTGTAGTAAGCTGTATCCAGTTACCAATGGGTGCTGGGTATATGGAGGTGTGGTGTGGTGTAGTAAGCTGTATCCAGTTACCAATGGGTGCTGGGTATATGGAGGTGTGGTGTGGTGGTATCCAGTTACCAATGGGTGCTGGGTATATGTAGGTGTGGTGTAGTAAGCTGTATCCAGTTACCAATGGGTATGGGGTATATGGAGGTGTGGTGTGGTAAGCTGTATCCAGTTACCAATGGGTGCTGGGGTATATGGAGGTGTGGTGAAGTAAGCTGTATCCAGTTACCAATGGGTGCTGGGTATATGGAGGTGTGGTGTAGTAAGCTGTATCCAGTTACCAATGGGTGCTGGGTATATGGAGGTGTGGTGTAGTAAGCTGTATCCAGTTACCAATGGGTGCTGGGTATATGGAGGTGTGGTGTGGTGTGGTAAGCTGTATCCAGTTACCAATGGGTGCTGGTGTATATGGAGGTGTGGTGTGGTAAGCTGTATCCAGTTACCAATGGGTGTGGGGTATATGGAGGTGTGGTGTAGTAAGCTGTATCCAGTTACCAATGGGTGCTGGGTATATGGAGGTGTGGTGTGGTGTTGTGAGCTGTATCCAGTTACCAATGGGTGCTGGGTATATGGAGGTGTGGTGTGGTGTGGTAAGCTGTTTCCAGTTACCAATGGGTGCTGGGGTATATGGAGGTGTGGTGTAGTAAGCTGTATCCAGTTACCAATGGGTGCTGGGTATATGGAGGTGTGGTGTGGTGTGGTAAGCTGTATCCAGTTACCAATGGGTGCTGGGTATATGGAGGTGTGGTGTGGTGTTGTGAGCTGTATCCAGTTACCAATGGGTGCTGGGTATATGGAGGTGTGGTGTGGTGTGGTAAGCTGTTTCCAGTTACCAATGGGTGCTGGGGTATATGGAGGTGTGGTGTAGTAAGCTGTATCCAGTTACCAATGGGTGCTGGGTATATGGAGGTGTGGTGTGGTAAGCTGTATCCAGTTACCAATGGGTGCTGGGGTATATGGAGGTGTGGTGTAGTAAGCTGTATCCAGTTACCAATGGGTGCTGGGTATATGGAGGTGTGGTGTGGTGTGGTAAGCTGTATCCAGTTACCAATGGGTGCTGGGTATATGGAGGTGTGGTGTGGTGTGGTAAGCTGTATCCAGTTACCAATGGGTGCTGGGGTATATGGAGGTGTGGTGTAGTAAGCTGTATCCAGTTACCAATGGGTGCTGGGTATATGGAGGTGTGGTGTGGTGTGGTAAGCTGTATCCAGTTACCAATGGGTGCTGGGTATATGGAGGTGTGGTGTAGTAAGCTGTATCCAGTTACCAAATGGTGTGGGGTATATGGAGGTGTGGTGTAGTGAGCTGTATCCAGTTACCAATGGCTGCTTGGTATATGGAGGTGTGGTGTAGTAAGCTGTATCCAGTTACCAATGGGTGTGGGGTATATGGAGGTGTGGTGTAGTAAGCTGTATCCAGTTACCAATGGGTGCTGGGTATATCGAGGTGTGGTGAAGTAAGCTGTATCGAGTTACCAATGGGTGCTGGGTATATGGAGGTGTGGTGTGGTGTAGTAAGCTGTATCCAGTTACCAATGGGTGCTGGGTATATGGAGGTGTGGTGTAGTAAGCTGTATCCAGTTACCAATGGGTGTGGGGTATATGGAGGTGTGGTGTGGTGTGGTAAGCTGTATCCAGTTACCAATGGGTGCTGGGTATATGGAGGTGTGGTGTGGTGTAGTAAGCTGTATCCAGTTACCAATGGGTGCTGGGGTATATGGAGGTGTGGTGTAGTAAGCTGTATCCAGTTACCAATGGGTGCTGGGTATATGGAGGTGTGGTGAAGTAAGCTGTATCCAGTTACCAATGGGTGCTGGGTATATGGAGGTGTGGTGTGGTAAGCTGTATCCAGTTACCAATGGGTGCTGGGTATATGGAGGTGTGGTGTGGTGTAGTAAGCTGTATCCAGTTACCAATGGGTGCTGGGAAAATGGAGGTGTGGTGTGGTGTAGTAAGCTGTATCCAGTTACCAATGGGTGCTGGGTATATAGAGGTGTGGTGTAGTAAGCTGTATCCAGTTACCAATGGGTGCTGGGTATATGGAGGTGTGGTGTGGTGTAGTAAGCTGTATCCAGTTACCAATGGGTGTGGGGTATATGGAGGTGTGGTGTAGTAAGCTGTATCCAGTTACCAATGGGTGTGGGGTATATGGAGGTGTGGTGTGGTGTAGTAAGCTGTATCCAGTTACCAATGGGTGCTGGGTATATGGAGGTGTGGTGTAGTAAGCTGTATCCAGTTACCAATGGGTGCTGGGGTATATGGAGGTGTGGTGTGGTGTAGTAAGCTGTATCCAGTTACCAATGGGTATGGGGTATATGGAGGTGTGGTTTGGTAAGCTGTATCCAGTTACCAATGGGTGCTGGGTATATGGAGGTGTGGTGTGGTAAGCTGTATCCAGTTACCAATGGGTGCTGGGTATATGGAGGTGTGGTGTGGTGAGCTGTATCCAGTTACCAATGGGTGTGGGGTATATGGAGGTATGGTGTGGTGAAGTAAGCTGTATCCAGTTACCAATGGGTGCTGGGTATATCGAGGTGTGGTGTGGTGAAGTAAGTTGTATCCAGTTACCAATGGGTGCTGGGTATATGGAGGTGTGGTGTAGTAAGCTGTATCCAGTTACCAATGGGTGCTGGGGTATATGGAGGTGTGGTGTAGTAAGCTGTATCCAGTTACCAATGGGTGCTGGGTATATGGAGGTGTGGTGTGATGTAGTAAGCTGTATCCAGTTACCAATGGGTGCTGGGTATATGGAGGTGTGGTGTAGTAAGCTGTATCCAGTAACCAAGGGGTGCTGGGGTATATGGAGGTGTGGTACAGTAAGCTGTATCCAGTTACCAATGGGTGCTGGGGTATATGGAGGTGTGGTACAGTAAGCTGTATCCAGTTACCAATGGGTGCTGGGGTATATGGAGGTGTGGTGTGGTGTAGTAAGCTGTATCCAGTTACCAATAAGTGCTGGGTATATGGAGGTGTGGTGTGGTGTAGTGGGCTGTATCCAGTTACCAATGGGTGCTGGGTATATGGAGGTGTGGTGTGGTAAGCTGTATCCAGTTACCAATGGGTGTGGGGTATATGGAGGTGTGGTGTGGTAAGCTGTATCCAGTTACCAATGGGTGTGGGGTATATGGAGGTGTGGTGTAGTAAGCTGTATCCAGTTACCAATGGGTGCTGGGTATATGGAGGTGTGGTGTGGTGTAGTAAGCTGTATCCAGTTACCAATGGGTGTGGGGTATATGGAGGTGTGGTGTAGTAAGCTGTATCCAGTTACCAATGGGTGTGGGGTATATGGAGGTGTGGTGTGGTGTAGTAAGCTGTATCCAGTTACCAATGGGTGTGGGGTATATGGAGGTGTGGTGTAGTAAGCTGTATCCAGTTACCAATGGGTGCTGGGTATATGGAGGTGTGGTGTAGTGTGCTGTATCCAGTTACCAATGGGTGCTGGGTATATGGAGGTGTGGTGTAGTAAGCTGTATCCAGTTACCAATGGGTGCTGGGTATATGGAGGTGTGGTGTGGTGTGGTAAGCTGTATCCAGTTACCAATGGGTGCTGGGTATATGGAGGTGTGGTGTGGTGTGGTAAGCTGTATCCAGTTACCAATGGGTGCTGGGTATATGGAGGTGTGGTGTAGTAAGCTGTATCCAGTTACCAATGGGTGTGGGGTATATGGAGGTGTGGTGTGGTGTGGTAAGCTGTATCCAGTTACCAATGGGTGCGGGGGTATATGGAGGTGTGGTGTAGTAAGCTGTATCCAGTTACCAAAGAGTGCTGGGGTATATGGAGGTGTGGTGTGGTAAGCTGTATCCAGTTACCAATGGCTGCTGGGTATATGGAGGTGTGGTGTAGTAAGCATTATCCAGTTACCAATGGGTGCTGGGGTATATGGAGGTGTGGTGTGGTGTAGTAAGCTGTATCCAGTTACCAATGGGTGCTGGGGTATATGGAGGTGTGGTGTGGTGTAGTAAGCTGTATCCAGTTACCAATGGGTGTGGGGTATATGGAGGTGTGGTGTGGTAAGCTGTATCCAGTTACCAATGGGTGTGGGGTATATGGAGGTGTGGTGTGGTGTGGTAAGCTGTATCCAGTTACCAATGGGTGCTGGGTATATGGAGGTGTGGTGTGGTAAGCTGTATCCAGTTACCAATGGGTGTGGGGTATATGGAGGTATGGTGTAGTAAGCTGTATCCAGTTACCAATGGGTGCTGGGTATATGGAGGTGTGGTGTGGTGTAGCAAGCTGTATCCAGTTACCAATGGGTGCTGGGTATATGGAGGTGTGGTGTGGTGTAGTAAGCTTTATCCAGTTACCAAAGGGTGCTGGGGTATATGGAGGTGTGGTGTGGTGTAGTAAGCTTTATCCAGTTACCAATGGGTGTGGGGTATATGGAGGTGTGCTGTAGTAAGCTGTATCCAGTTACCAATGGGTGCTGGGTATATGGAGGTGTGGTGTGGTGTAGTAAGCTGTATCCAGTTACCAATGGGTGTGGGGTATATGGAGGTGTGGTGTGGTGTGGTAAGCTGTATCCAGTTACCAATGGGTGCTGGGTATATGGAGGTGTGGTGTAGTAAGCTGTATCCAGTTACCAATGGGTGCTGGGGTATATGGAGGTGTGGTGTAGTAAGCTGTATCCAGTTACCAATGGGTGCTGGGTATATGGAGGTGTGGTGTGGTGTGGTAAGCTGTATCCAGTTACCAATGGGTGCTGGGTATATGGAGGTGTGGTGTGGTGTGGTAAGCTGTATCCAGTTACCAATGGGTGCTGGGTATATGGAGGTGTGGTGTAGTAAGCTGTATCCAGTTACCAATGGGTGCTGGGTATATGGAGGTGTGGTGTGGTGTAGTAAGCTGTATCCAGTTACCAATGGGTGTGGGGTATATGGAGGTGTGGTGTGGTGTGGTAAGCTGTATCCAGTTACCAATTGGTGCTGGGTATATGGAGGTGTGGTGTAGTAAGCTGTATCCAGTAACCAATGGGTGCTGGGTATATGGAGGTGTGGTGTGGTTAGCTGTATCCAGTTACCAATGGGTGCTGGGTATATGGAGGTGTGGTGTAGTAAGCTGTATCCAGTTACCAATGGGTGCTGGGTATATGGAGGTGTGGTGTGGTGTAGTAAGCTGTATCCAGTTACCAATGGGTGTGGGGTATATGGAGGTGTGGTGTGGTGTGGTAAGCTGTATCCAGTTACCAATGGGTGCTGGGTATATGGAGGTGTGGTGTAGTAAGCTGTATCCAGTTACCAATGGGTGCTGGGTATATGGAGGTGTGGTGTAGTGTAGTAAGCTGTATCCAGTTACCAATGGGTGTGGGGTATATGGAGGTGTGGTGTGGTGTGGTAAGCTGTATCCAGTTACCAATGGGTGCTGGGTATATGGAGGTGTGGTGTGGTAAGCTGTATCCAGTTACCAATGGGTGCTGGGTATATGGAGGTGTGGTGTAGTGTAGTAAGCTGTATCCAGTTACCAATGGGTGTGGGGTATATGGAGGTGTGGTGTGGTGTGGTAAGCTGTATCCAGTTACCAATGGGTGCTGGGTATATGGAGGTGTGGTGTGGTAAGCTGTATCCAGTTACCAATGGGTGCTGGGTATATGGAGGTGTGGTGTAGTGTAGTAAGCTGTATCCAGTTACCAATGGGTGTGGGGTATATGGAGGTGTGGTGTGGTGTGGTAAGCTGTATCCAGTTACCAATTGGTGCTGGGTATATGGAGGTGTGGTGTGGTGTAGTAAGCTGTATCCAGTTACCAATGGGTGCTGGAGTATATGGAGGTGTGGTGTGGTGTGGTAAGCTGTATCCAGTTACCAATGGGTGCTGGGTATATGGAGGTGTGGTGTGGTGTGGTAAGCTGTATCCAGTTACCAATGGGTGTGGGGTATATGAAGGTGTGGTGTGGTGTGGTAAGCTGTATCCAGTTACCAATGGGTGCTGGGTATATGGAGGTGTGGTGTGGTGTAGTAAGCTGTATCCAGTTACCAATGGGTGCTGGGTATATGGAGGTGTGGTGTGGTGTAGTAAGCTGTATCCAGTTACCAATGGGTGTGGGGTATATGGAGGTGTGGTGTGGTTGTATCCAGTTACCAATGGGTGTGGGGTATATGGAGGTGTGGTGTGGTAAGCTGTATCCAGTTACCAATGGGTGCTGGGTATATGGAGGTGTGGTGTAGTAAGCTGTATCCAGTTACCAATGGGTGCTGGGTATATGGAGGTGTGGTGTAGTAAGCTTTATCCAGTTACCAATGGGTGCTGGGTATATGGAGGTGTCGTGTGGTGAGCTGTATCCAGTTACCAATGGGTGCTGGGTATATGGAGGTGTGGTGTAGTAAGCTGTATCCAGTTACCAATGGATGCTGGGTATATGGAGGTGTGGTGTGGTAAGCTGTATCCAGTTACCAATGGGTGCTGGGTATATGGAGGTGTGGTGTGGTGAGCTGTATCCAGTTACCAATGGGTGCTGGATGTATGGAGGTGTGGTGTGGTGTGGTAAGCTGTATCCAGTTACCAATGGGTGCTGGGGTATATGGAGGTGTGGTGAAGTAAGCTGTATCCAGTTACCAATGGGTGCTGGATATATGGAGGTGTGGTGTGGTGTAGTAAGCTGTATCCAGTTACCAATGGGTGCTGGGTATATGGAGGTGTGGTGAGTTGTATCCAGTTACCAATGGGTGTGGGGTATATGGAGGTGTGGTGTGGTGTGGTAAGCTGTATCCAGTTACCAATGGGTGTGGGGTATATGGAGACGTGGTGTGGTGTGGTAAGCTGTATCCAGTTACCAATGGGTGTGGGGTATATGGAGGTGTGGTGTGGTGTAGTAAGCTGTATCCAGTTACCAATGGGTGTGGGGTATATGGAGGTGTGGTGTTGTGTGGTAAGCTGTATCCAGTTACCAATGGGTGCTTGGTATATGGAGGTGTGGTGAAGTAAGCTGTATCCAGTTACCAATGGGTGCTGGGTATATGGAGGTGTGGTGTGGTAAGCTTTATCCAGTTACCAATGGGTGTGGGGTATATGGAGGTGTGGAGTGGTGTAGTAAGCTGTATCCAGTTACCAATGGGTGCTGGGTATATGGAGGTGTGGTGTGGTGTAGTAAGCTGTATCCAGTTACCAATGGGTGCTGGGTATATGGAGGTGTGGTGTGGTGTAGTAAGCTGTATCCAGTTACCAATGGGTGCTGGGTATATGGAGGTGTGGTGTGGTGTGGTAAGCTGTATCCAGTTACCAATGGGTGCTGGGTATATGGAGGTGTGGTGTGGTGTAGTAAGCTGTATCCAGTTACCAATGGGTGCTGGGTATATGGAGGTGTGGTGTGGTGTGGTAAGCTGTATCCAGTTACCAATGGGTGCTGGGTATATGGAGGTGTGGTGTGGTGTGGTAAGCTGTATCCAGTTACCAATGGGGGCTGGGTATATGGAGGTGTGGTGTGGTAAGCTGTATCCAGTTACCAATGGGTGTGGGGTATATGGAGGTGTGGTGTGGTGTGGTAAGCTGTATCCAGTTACCAATGGGTGCTGGGTATATGGAGGTGTGGTGTGGTGTAGTATGCTGTTCCCAGTGACCAATGGGTGTGGGGTATATGGAGGTGTGGTGTGGTGTGGTAAGCTGTATCCAGTAACCAATGGGTGCTGGGTATATGGAGGTGTGGTGTGGTGTAGTAAGCTGTATCCAGTTACCAATGGGTGTGGGGTATATGGAGGTGTGGTGTAGTAAGCTGTATCCAGTTACCAATGGGTGCTGGGTATATGGAGGTGTGGTGTGGTAAGCTGTATCCAGTTACCAATGGGTGCTGGGTATATGGAGGTGTGGTGTAGTAAGCTGTATCCAGTTACCAATGGGTGCTGGGGTATATGGAGGTGTAGTGTAGTAAGCTGTATCCAGTTACCAATGGGTGCTGGGTATATGGAGGTGTGGTGTAGTAAGCTGTATCCAGTTACCAATGGGTGCTGGGTATATGGAGGTGTGGTGTGGTGTGGTATGCTGTATCCAGTTACCAATGGGTGCTGGGTATATGGAGGTGTGGTGTGGTATAGTAAGCTGTATCCAGTTACCAATGGGTGTGGGGTATATGGAGGTGTGGTGTGGTAAGCTGTATCCAGTTACCAATGGGTGCTGGGTATATGGAGGTGTGGTGTGGTGTAGTAAGCTGTATCCAGTTACCAATGGGTGCTGGGGTATATGGAGGTGTAGTGTAGTAAGCTGTATCCAGTTACCAATGGGTGCTGGGTATATGGAGGTGTGGTGTAGTAAGCTGTATCCAGTTACCAATGGGTGCTGGGTATATGGAGGTGTGGTGTGGTGTGGTATGCTGTATCCAGTTACCAATGGGTGTGGGGTATATGGAGGTGTGGTGTGGTGTAGTAAGCTGTATCCAGTTACCAATGGGTGCTGGGTATATGGAGGTGTGGTGTGGTGTGGTAAGCTGTATCCAGTTACCAATGGGTGTGGGGTATATGGAGGTGTGGTGTGGTGTAGTAAGCTATATCCAGTTACCAATGGGTGCTGGGTATATGGAGGTGTGGTGTGGTGTGGTGAGCTGTATCCAGTTACCAATGGGTGCTGGGTATATTGAGGTGTGTTGTGGTAAGCTGTATCCAGTTACCAATGGGTGCTGGGGTATATGGAGGTGTGGTGTAGTAAGCTGTATCCAGTTACCAATGGGTGCTGGGTATATGGAGGTGTGGTGTAGTAAGCTGTATCCAGTTACCAATGGGTGCTGGGTATATGGAGGTGTGGTGTGGTGTAGTAAGCTGTATCCAGTTACCAATGGGTGTGGGTATATGGAGGTGTGGTGTAGTAAGCTGTATCCAGTTACCAATGGGTGCTGGGTATATGGAGGTGTGGTGTGGTAAGCTGTATCCAGTTACAAATGGGTGTGGGGTATATGGAGGTGTGGTGTAGTAAGCTGTATCCAGTTTCCAATGGGTGCTGGGTATATGGAGGTGTGGTGTGGTGTGGTAAGCTGTATCCAGTTACCAATGGGTGCTGGGTATATGGAGGTGTGGTGTGGTAAGCTGTATCCAGTTACCAATGGGTGCTGGGTATATGGAGGTGTGGTGTGGTGTAGTAAGCTGTATCCAGTTACCAATGGGTGTGGGGTATATGGAGGTGTGGTGTAGTAAGCTGTATCCAGTTACCAATGGGTGCTGGGTATATGGAGGTGTGGTGTGGTGTGGTAAGCTGTATCCAGTTACCAATGGGTGCTGGGTATATGGAGGTGTGGTGTGGTGTAGTGGGCTGTATCCAGTTACCAATGGGTGCTGGGTATATGGAGGTGTGGTGTGGTGTGGTAAGCTGTATCCAGTTACCAATGGGTGCTGGGTATATGGAGGTGTGGTGTGGTAAGCTGTATCCAGTTACCAATGGGTGTGGGGTATATGGAGGTGTGGTGTGGTAAGCTGTATCCAGTTACCAATGGGTGCTGGGTATATGGAGGTGTGGTGTGGTGTGGTAAGCTGTATCCAGTTACCAATGGGTGTGGGGTATATGGAGGTATGGTGTGGTGTAGTAAGCTGTATCCAGTTACCAATGGGTGTGGGGTATATGGAGGTGTGGTGTAGTAAGCTGTATCCAGTTACCAATGGGTGCTGGGTATATGGAGGTGTGGTGTAGTGTGCTGTATCCAGTTACCAATGGGTGCTGGGTATATGGAGGTGTGGTGTAGTAAGCTGTATCCAGTTACCTATGGGTGCTTGGTATATGGAGGTGTGGTGTGGTGTGGTAAGCTGTATCCAGTTACCAATGGGTGCTGGGTATATGGAGGTGTGGTGTGGTGTGGTAAGCTGTATCCAGTTACCAATGGGTGCGGGGGTATATGGAGGTGTGGTGTAGTAAGCTGTATCCAGTTACCAAAGAGTGCTGGGGTATATGGAGGTGTGGTGTGGTAAGCTGTATCCAGTTACCAATGGCTGCTGGGTATATGGAGGTGTGGTGTAGTAAGCATTATCCAGTTACCAATGGGTGTGGGGTATATGGAGGTGTGGTGTGGTGTGGTAAGCTGTATCCAGTTACCAATGGCTGCTGGGTATATGGAGGTGTGGTGTAGTAAGCTGTATCCAGTTACCAAAGAGTGCTGGGGTATATTGAGGTGTGGTGTGGTAAGCTGTATCCAGTTACCAATGGGTGCTGGGTATATGGTGGTGTGGTGTGGTGTAGTAAGCTGTATCCAGTTACCAATGGGTGCTGGGTATATGGAGGTGTGGTGTGGTGTAGTAAGCTGTATCCAGTTACCAATGGGTGCTGGGTATATGGAGGTGTGGTGTGGTGTAGTAAGCTTTATCCAGTTACCAAAGGGTGCTGGGGTATATGGAGGTGTGGTGTGGTGTAGTAAGCTTTATCCAGTTACCAATGGGTGTGGGGTATATGGAGGTGTGGTGTAGTAAGCTGTATCCAGTTACCAATGGGTGCTGGGGTATATGGAGGTGTTGTACAGTAAGCTGTATCCAGTTACCAATGGGTGCTGGGTATATGGAGGTGTGGTGTGGTAAGCTGTATCCAGTAACCAATGGGTGTGGGGTATATGGCTGTGTGGTGTGGTGTAGTAAGCTGTATCCAGTTACCAATGGGTGTGGTTTATATGGCTGTGTGGTGTGGTGTAGTAAGCTGTATCCAGTTACCAATGGGTGTGGGGTATATGGCTGTGTGGTGTGGTGTAGTAAGCTGTATCCAGTTACCAATGGGTGTGGGGTATATGGCTGTGTGGTGTGGTGTAGTAAGCTGTATCCAGTTACCAATGGGTGTGGGGTATATTGAGGTGTGTTGTGGTAAGCTGTATCCAGTTACCAATGGGTGTGGGGTATATGGCTGTGTGGTGTAGTAAGCTGTATCCAGTTACCAATGGGTGCTGGGTATATGGAGGTGTGGTGTAGTAAGCTGTATCCAGTTACCAATGGGTGTGGGGTATATGGAGGTGTGGTGTAGTAAGCTGTATCCAGTTACCAATGGGTGCTGGGTATATGGAGGTGTGGTGTGGTGTAGTAAGCTGTATCCAGTTACCAATGGGTGTGGGGTATATGGAGGTGTGGTGTGGTGTGGTAAGCTGTATCCAGTTACCAATGGGTGCTGGGTATATGGAGGTGTGGTGTAGTAAGCTGTATCCAGTTACCAATGGGTGCTGGGGTATATGGAGGTGTGGTGTAGTAAGCTGTATCCAGTTACCAATGGTTGCTGGGTATATGGAGGTGTGGTGTGGTGTGGTAAGCTGTATCCAGTTACCAATGGGTGCTGGGGTATATGGAGGTGTGGTGTAGTAAGCTGTATCCAGTTACCAATGGGTGTGGGGTATATGGAGGTGTGGTGTGGTGTGGTAAGCTGTATCCAGTTACCAATGGGTGCTGGGTATATGGAGGTGTGGTGTAGTAAGCTGTATCCAGTTACCAATTGGTGCTGGGTATATGGAGGTGTGGTGTAGTAAGCTGTATCCAGTTACCAATGGGTGTGGGGTATATGGAGGTGTGGTGTGGTGTGGTAAGCTGTATCCAGTTACCAATGGGTGCTGGGTATATGGAGGTGTGGTGTAGTAAGCTGTATCCAGTTACCAATTGGTGCTGGGTATATGGAGGTGTGGTGTAGTAAGCTGTATCCAGTTACCAATGGGTGTGGGGTATATGGAGGTGTGGTGTAGTAAGCTGTATCCAGTTACCAATGGGTGCTGGGTATATGGAGGTGTGGTGTGGTAAGCTCTATCCAGTTACCAATGGGTGCTGGGTATATGAAGGTGTGGTGTGATGTAGTAAGCTGTATCCAGTTACCAATGGGTGCTGGGGTATATGGAGGTGTGGTGTGGTGTGGTAAGCTGTATCCAGTTACCAAAGAGTGCTGGGGTATATGGAGGTGTGGTGTAGTAAGCTGTATCCAGTTACCAATGGGTGCTGGGTATATGAAGGTGTGGTGTAGTAAGCTGTATCCAGTTACCAATGGGTGTGGGGTATATGGAGGTGTGGTGTAGTAAGCTGTATCCAGTTACCAATGGGTGTGGGGTATATGGAAGTGTGGTGTGGTGTGGTAAGCTGTATCCAGTTACCAATGGGTGCTGGGTATATGGAGGTGTGGTGTAGTAAGCTGTATCCAGTTACCAATTGGTGCTGGGTATATGGAGGTGTGGTGTAGTAAGCTGTATCCAGTTACCAATGGGTGCTGGGTATATGGAGGTGTGGTGTAGTAAGCTGTATCCAGTTACCAATGGGTGTGGGGTATATGGAGGTGTGGTGTAGTAAGCTGTATCCAGTTACCAATGGGTGCTGGGTATATGGAGGTATGGTGTGGTGTAGTAAGCTGTATCCAGTTACCAATGGGTGTGGGGTATATGGAGGTGTGGTGTGGTGTGGTGGTATCCAGTTACCAATGGGTGCTGGGTATATGGAGGTGTGGTGTGGTGTAGTAAGCATTATCCAGTTACCAATGGGTGTGGGGTATATAGAGGTGTGGTGTGGTGTAGTAAGCTGTATCCAGTTACCAATGGGTGCTGGGTATATGGAGGTGTGGTGTGGTGTGGTAAGCTGTATCCAGTTACCAATGGGTGCTGGGTATATGGAGGTGTGGTGTGGTGTAGTAAGCTGTATCCAGTTACCAATGGGTGCTGGGTATATGGAGGTGTGGTGTGGTGTAGTAAGCTGTATCCAGTTACCAATGGGTGCTGGGTATATGGAGGTGTGGTGTGGTGTAGTAAGCATTATCCAGTTACCAATGGGTGTGGGGTATATAGAGGTGTGGTGTGGTGTAGTAAGCTGTATCCAGTTACCAATGGGTGCTGGGTATATGGAGGTGTGGTGTGGTGTGGTAAGCTGTATCCAGTTACCAATGGGTGCTGGGTATATGGAGGTGTGGTGTGGTGTGGTAAGCTGTATCCAGTTACCAATGGGTGCTGGGTATATGGAGGTGTGGTGTAGTAAGCTGTATCCAGTTACCAATGGGTGCTGGATATATGGAGGTGTGGTGTGGTGTAGTAAGCTGTATCCAGTTACCAATGGGTGTGGGGTATATGGAGGTGTGGTGTGGTGTGGTAAGCTGTATCCAGTTACCAATTGGTGCTGGGTATATGGAGGTGTGGTGTAGTAAGCTGTATCCAGTTACCAATGGGTGCTGGGTATATGGAGGTGTGGTGTGGTTAGCTGTATCCAGTTACCAATGGGTGCTGGGTATATGGAGGTGTGGTGTAGTAAGCTGTATCCAGTTACCAATGGGTGCTGGGTATATGGAGGTTCGGTGTGGTGTAGTAAGCTGTATCCAGTTACCAATGGGTGTGGGGTATATGGAGGTGTGGTGTGGTGTGGTAAGCTGTATCCAGTTACCAATGGGTGCTGGGTATATGGAGGTGTGGTGTAGTAAGCTGTATCCAGTTACCAATGGGTGCTGGGTATATGGAGGTGTGGTGTGGTTAGCTGTATCCAGTTACCAATGGGTGCTGGGTATATGGAGGTGTGGTGTAGTAAGCTGTATCCAGTTACCAATGGGTGCTGGGTATATGGAGGTGTGGTGTAGTAAGCTGTATCCAGTTACCAATGGGTGCTGGGTATATGGAGGTGTGGTGTAGTGTAGTAAGCTGTATCCAGTTACCAATGGGTGTGGGGTATATGGAGGTGTGGTGTGGTGTGGTAAGCTGTATCCAGTTACCAATTGGTGCTGGGTATATGGAGGTGTGGTGTGGTGTAGTAAGCTGTATCCAGTTACCAATGGGTGCTGGAGTATATGGAGGTGTGGTGTGGTGTGGTAAGCTGTATCCAGTTACCAATGGGTGCTGGGTATATGGAGGTGTGGTGTGGTGTGGTAAGCTGTATCCAGTTACCAATGGGTGTGGGGTATATGGAGGTGTGGTGTGGTGTGGTAAGCTGTATCCAGTTACCAATGGGTGCTGGGTATATGGAGGTGTGGTGTGGTGTAGTAAGCTGTATCCAGTTACCAATGGGTGCTGGGTATATGGAGGTGTGGTGTGGTTGTATCCAGTTACCAATGGGTGTGGGGTATATGGAGGTGTGGTGTGGTAAGCTGTATCCAGTTACCAATGGGTGCTGGGTATATGGAGGTGTGGTGTGGTAAGCTGTATCCAGTTACCAATGGGTGCTGGGTATATGGAGGTGTGGTGTAGTAAGCTTTATCCAGTTACCAATGGGTGCTGGGTATATGGAGGTGTGGTGTGGTGAGCTGTATCCAGTTACCAATGGGTGCTGGGTATATGGAGGTGTGGTGTAGTAAGCTTTATCCAGTTACCAATGGATGCTGGGTATATGGAGGTGTGGTGTGGTAAGCTGTATCCAGTTACCAATGGGTGCTGGGTATATGGAGGTGTGGTGTGGTGAGCTGTATCCAGTTACCAATGGGTGCTGGGTGTATGGAGGTGTGGTGTGGTGTGGTAAGCTGTATCCAGTTACCAATGGGTGCTGGGGTATATGGAGGTGTGGTGAAGTAAGCTGTATCCAGTTACCAATGGGTGCTGGGTATATGGAGGTGTGGTGTGGTGTAGTAAGCTGTATCCAGTTACCAATGGGTGCTGGGTATATGGAGGTGTGGTGAGCTGTATCCAGTTACTAATGGGTGTGGGGTATATGGAGGTGTGGTGTGGTGTGGTAAGCTGTATCCAGTTACCAATGGGTGTGGGGTATATGGAGGTGTGGTGTGGTGTGGTAAGCTGTATCCAGTTACCAATGGGTGTGGGGTATATGGAGGTGTGGTGTGGTGTAGTAAGCTGTATCCAGTTACCAATGGGTGTGGGGTATATGGAGGTGTGGTGTGGTGTGGTAAGCTGTATCCAGTTACCAATGGGTGCTGGGTATATGGAGGTGTGGTGTGGTGTGGTAAGCTGTATCCAGTTACCAATGGGTGTGTGGTATATGGAGGATTGGTGAAGTAAGCTGTATCCAGTTACCAATGGGTGCTGGACATATGGAGGTGTGGTGTGGTAAGCTGTATCCAGTTACCAATGGGTGCTGGGTATATGGAGCTTGGTGTAGTAAGCTGTATCCAGTTACCAATGGGTGCTGGGTATATGGAGGTGTGGTGTGGTGTAGTAAGCTGTATCCAGTTAACAATGGGTGCTGGGTATATGGAGGTGTGGTGTGGTGTAGTAAGCTGTATCCAGTTACCAATGGGTGCTGGGTATATGGAGGTGTGGTGTGGTGTTGTAAGCTGTATCCAGTTACCAATGGGTGCTGGGTATATGGAGGTGTGGTGTGGTGTAGTAAGCTGTATCCAGTTACCAATGGGTGCTGGGTATATGGAGGTGTGGTGTGGTGTGGTAAGCTGTATCCAGTTACCAATGGGTGCTGGGTATATGGAGGTGTGGTGTGGTGTAGTAAGCTGTATCCAGTTACCAATGGGTGTGGGGTATATGGAGGTGTGGTGTAGTGTAGTAAGCTGTATCCAGTTACCAATTGGTGTGGGGTATATGGAGGTGTGGTGTGGTGTAGTAAGCTGTATCCAGTTACCAATGGGTGCTGGGTATATGGAGGTGTGGTGTAGTAAGCTGTATCCAGTTACCAATGGGTGCTGGGTATATGGAGGTGTGGTGTGGTAAGCTGTATCCAGTTACCAATGGGTGCTGGGTATATGGAGGTGTGGTGTAGTAAGCTGTATCCAGTTACCAATGGGTGCTGGGGTATATGGAGGTGTAGTGTAGTAAGCTGTATCCAGTTACCAATGGGTGCTGGGGTATATGGAGGTGTAGTGTAGTAAGCTGTATCCAGTTACCAATGGGTGCTGGGTATATGGAGGTGTGGTGTAGTAAGCTGTATCCAGTTACCAATGGGTGCTGGGTATATGGAGGTGTGGTGTAGTAAGCTGTATCCAGTTACCAATGGGTGCTGGGTATATGGAGGTGTGGTGTGGTGTAGTAAGCTGTATCCAGTTACCAATGGGTGTGGGGTATATGGAGGTGTGGTGTGGTGTGGTAAGCTGTATCCAGTTACCAATGGGTGCTGGGTATATGGAGGTGTGGTGTGGTGTGGTAAGCTGTATCCAGTTACCAATGGGTGTGGGGTATATGGAGGTGTGGTGTGGTGTAGTAAGCTGTATCCAGTTACGAATGGGTGCTGGGTATATGGAGGTGTGGTGTGGTGTGGTAAGCTGTATCCAGTTACCAATGGGTGTGGGGTATATGGAGGTGTGGTGTGGTGTAGTAAGCTATATCCAGTTACCAATGGGTGCTGGGGTATATGGAGGTGTGGTGTGGTGTGGTAAGCTGTATCCAGTTACCAATGGGTGCTGGGTATATTGAGGTGTGTTGTGGTAAGCTGTATCCAGTTACCAATGGGTGCTGGGGTATATGGAGGTGTGGTGTAGTAAGCTGTATCCAGTTACCAATGGGTGCTGGGTGTATGGAGGTGTGGTGTGGTGTGGTAAGCTGTATCCAGTTACCAATGGGTGCTGGGTATATGGAGGTGTGGTGTAGTAAGCTGTATCCAGTTACCAATGGGTGCTGGGTATATGGAGGTGTGGTGTGGTGTAGTAAGCTGTATCCAGTTACCAATGGGTGTGGGGTATATGGAGGTGTGGTGTAGTAAGCTGTATCCAGTTACCAATGGGTGCTGGGTATATGGAGGTGTGGTGTGGTAAGCTGTATCCAGTTACAAATGGGTGTGGGGTATATGGAGGTGTGGTGTAGTAAGCTGTATCCAGTTTCCAATGGGTGCTGGGTATATGGAGGTGTGGTGTGGTGTGGTAAGCTGTATCCAGTTACCAATGGGTGCTGGGTATATGGAGGTGTGGTGTGGTGTGGTAAGCTGTATCCAGTTACCAATGGGTGCTGGGTATATGGAGGTGTGGTGTGGTAAGCTGTATCCAGTTACCAATGGGTGCTGGGTATATGGAGGTGTGGTGTAGTAAGCTGTATCCAGTTACCAATGGGTGCTGGGTATATGGAGGTGTGGTGTGGTAAGCTGTATCCAGTTACCAATGGGTGCTGGGTATATGGAGGTGTGGTGTAGTAAGCTGTATCCAGTTACCAATGGGTGCTGGGGAATATGGAGGTGTAGTGTAGTAAGCTGTATCCAGTTACCAATGGGTGCTGGGTATATGGAGGTGTGGTGTGGTGTAGTAAGCTGTATCCAGTTACCAATGGGTGCTGGGGTATATGGAGGTGTAGTGTAGTAAGCTGTATCCAGTTACCAATGGGTGCTGGGTATATGGAGGTGTGGTGTAGTAAGCTGTATCCAGTTACCAATGGGTGCTGGGTATATGGAGGTGTGGTGTGGTGTGGTAAGCTGTATCCAGTTACCAATGGGTGTGGGGTATATGGAGGTGTGGTGTGGTGTGGTAAGCTGTATCCAGTTACCAATGGGTGCTGGGTATATGGAGGTGTGGTGTGGTGTGGTAAGCTGTATCCAGTTACCAATGGGTGTGGGGTATATGGAGGTGTGGTGTGGTGTAGTAAGCTGTATCCAGTTACGAATGGGTGCTGGGTATATGGAGGTGTGGTGTGGTGTGG
Organism: Harmothoe impar; assembly: GCA_947462335.1. Classification (NCBI taxonomy): domain Eukaryota; kingdom Metazoa; phylum Annelida; class Polychaeta; order Phyllodocida; family Polynoidae; genus Harmothoe; species Harmothoe impar. The sequence goes on along the minus strand of OX381718.1, from coordinate 69,453,516 downwards.
TAAGCTGTATCCAGTTACCAATGGGTGTGGGGTATATGGAGGTGTGGTGTGGTGTAGTAAGCTATATCCAGTTACCAATGGGTGCTGGGGTATATGGAGGTGTGGTGTGGTGTGGTAAGCTGTATCCAGTTACCAATGGGTGCTGGGTATATTGAGGTGTGTTGTGGTAAGCTGTATCCAGTTACCAATGGGTGCTGGGGTATATGGAGGTGTGGTGTAGTAAGCTGTATCCAGTTACCAATGGGTGCTGGGTGTATGGAGGTGTGGTGTGGTGTGGTAAGCTGTATCCAGTTACCAATGGGTGCTGGGTATATGGAGGTGTGGTGTAGTAAGCTGTATCCAGTTACCAATGGGTGCTGGGTATATGGAGGTGTGGTGTGGTGTAGTAAGCTGTATCCAGTTACCAATGGGTGTGGGGTATATGGAGGTGTGGTGTAGTAAGCTGTATCCAGTTACCAATGGGTGCTGGGTATATGGAGGTGTGGTGTGGTAAGCTGTATCCAGTTACAAATGGGTGTGGGGTATATGGAGGTGTGGTGTAGTAAGCTGTATCCAGTTTCCAATGGGTGCTGGGTATATGGAGGTGTGGTGTGGTGTGGTAAGCTGTATCCAGTTACCAATGGGTGCTGGGTATATCGAGGTGTGGTGTGGTAAGCTGTATCCAGTTACCAATGGGTGCTGGGTATATGGAGGTGTGGTGTGGTGTAGTAAGCTGTATCCAGTTACCAATGGGTGTGGGGTATATGGAGGTGTGGTGTAGTAAGCTGTATCCAGTTACCAATGGGTGCTGGGTATATGGAGGTGTGGTGTGGTGTGGTAAGCTGTATCCAGTTACCAATGGGTGCTGGGTATATGGAGGTGTGGTGTGGTGTGGTAAGCTGTATCCAGTTACCAATGGGTGCTGGGTATATGGAGGTGTGGTGTGATGTAGTGGGCTGTATCCAGTTACCAATGGGTGCTGGGTATATGGAGGTGTGGTGTGGTAAGCTGTATCCAGTTACCAATGGGTGCTGGGTATATGGAGGTGTGGTGTGGTAAGCTGTTTCCAGTTACCAATGGGTGCTGGGTATATAGAGGTGTGGTGTGGTGTAGTAAGCTGTATCCAGTTACCAATGGGTGTGGGGTATATGGAGGTGTGGTGTAGTGAGCTGTATCCAGTTACCAATGGGTGTGGGGTATATGGAGGTGTGGTGTGGTGTGGTAAGCTGTATCCAGTTACCAATGGGTGTGTGGTATATGGAGGTGTGGTGTGGTGTGGTAAGCTGTATCCAGTTACCAATGGGTGTGGGGTATATGGAGGTGTGGTATAGTAAGCTGTATCCAGTTACCAATGGGTGCTGGGTATATGGAGGTGTGGTGTGGTGTGGTAAGCTGTATCCAGTTACCAATGGGTGCTGGGGTATATGGAGGTGTGGTGTGGTGTGGTAAGCTGTATCCAGTTACCAATGGGTGCTGGGTATATGGAGGTGTGGTGTGGTGTAGTGGGCTGTATCCAGTTACCAATGGGTGCTGGGGTATATGGAGGTGTGGTGTGGTGTGGTAAGCTGTATCCAGTTACCAATGGGTGCTGGGTATATGGAGGTGTGGTGTGGTGTAGTAAGCTGTATCCAGTTACCAATGGGTGCTGGGTATATGGAGGTGTGGTGTGGTGTAGTAAGCTGTATCCAGTTACCAATGGGTGTGGGGTATATGGAGGTGTGGTGTAGTAAGCTGTATCCAGTTACCAATGGGTGCTGGGTATATGGAGGTGTGGTGTGGTGTGGTAAGCTGTATCCAGTTACCAATGGGTGCTGGGGTATATGGAGGTGTGGTGTGGTGTGGTAAGCTGTATCCAGTTACCAATGGGTGCTGGGTATATGGAGGTGTGGTGTGGTGTAGTGGGCTGTATCCAGTTACCAATGGGTGCTGGGGTATATGGAGGTGTGGTGTGGTGTGGTAAGCTGTATCCAGTTACCAATGGGTGCTGGGTATATGGAGGTGTGGTGTGGTGTAGTAAGCTGTATCCAGTTACCAATGGGTGCTGGGTATATGGAGGTGTGGTGTGGTGTAGTAAGCTGTATCCAGTTACCAATGGGTGTGGGGTATATGGAGGTGTGGTGTAGTGGGCTGTATCCAGTTACCAATGGGTGCTGGGTATATGGAGGTGTGGTGTGGTGTGGTAAGCTGTATCCAGTTACCAATGGGTGCTGGGTATATGGAGGTGTGGTGTGGTGTGGTAAGCTGTATCCAGTTACCAATGGGTGCTGGGGTATATGGAGGTGTGGTGTGGTGTGGTAAGCTGTATCCAGTTACCAATGGGTGCTGGGGTATATGGAGGTGTGGTGTGGTGTGGTAAGCTGTATCCAGTTACCAATGGGTGCTGGGTATATGGAGGTGTGGTGTGGTGTAGTGGGCTGTATCCAGTTACCAATGGGTGCTGGGTATATGGAGGTGTGGTGTGGTAAGCTGTATCCAGTTACCAATGGGTGCTGGGTATTTGGAGGTGTGGTGTAGTAAGCTGTATCCAGTTACCAATGGGTGTGGGGTATATGGAGGTGTGGTGTGGTGTGGTAAGCTGTATCCAGTTACCAATGGGTGCTGGGTATATGGAGGTGTGGTGTAGTAAGCTGTATCAAGTTACCAATGGGTGCTGGGTATATGGAGGTGTGGTGTGGTAAGCTGTATCCAGTTACCAATGGGTGCTGGGTATATGGAGGTGTGGTGTGGTGTGGTAAGCTGTATCCAGTTACCAATGGGTGCTGGGGTATATGGAGGTGTGGTGTGGTGTGGTAAGCTGTATCCAGTTACCAATGGGTGCTGGGTATATGGAGGTGTGGTGTGGTGTGGTAAGCTGTATCCAGTTACCAATGGGTGTGGGGTATATGGAGGTGTGGTGTGGTGTGGTAAGCTGTATCCAGTTACCAATGGGTGCTGGGTATATGGAGGTGTGGTGTAGTTAGCTGTATCCAGTTACCAATGGGTGCTGGGTATATGGAGGTGTGGTGTAGTAAGCTGTATCCAGTTACCAATGGGTGTGGGGTATATGGAGGTGTGGTGTAGTAAGCTGTATCCAGTTACCAATGGGTGCTGGGTATATGGAGGTGTGGTGTAGTAAGCTGTATCCAGTTACCAATGGGTGCTGGGTATATGGAGGTGTGGTGTAGTAAGCTGTATCCAGTTACCAATGGGTGCTGGGTATATGGAGGTGTGGTGTGGTGTGGTAAGCTGTATCCAGTTACCAATGGGTGCTGGGTATATGGAGGTGTGGTGTAGTAAGCTGTATCCAGTTACCAATGGGTGTGGGGTATATGGAGGTGTGGTGTGGTGTGGTAAGCTGTATCCAGTTACCAATGGGTGTGGGGTATATGGAGGTGTAGTGTAGTAAGCTGTATCCAGTTACCAATGGGTGTGGGGTATATGGAGGTGTAGTGTAGTAAGCTGTATCCAGTTACCAATGGGTGCTGGGGTATATGGAGGTGTGGTGTGGTGTAGTAAGCTGTATCCAGTTACCAATGGGTGTGGGGTATATGGAGGTGTGGTGTGGTGTGGTAAGCTGTATCCAGTTACCAATGGGTGCTGGGTATATGGAGGTGTGGTGTGGTAAGCTGTATCCAGTTACCAATGGATGCTGGGTATATGGAGGTGTGATGTAGTGAGCTGTATCCAGTTACCAATGGGTGCTGGGTATATGGAGGTGTGGTGTGGTGTAGTAAGCTGTATCCAGTTACCAATGGGTGTGGGGTATATGGAGGTGTGGTGTAGTAAGCTGTATCCAGTTACCAATGGGTGCTGGGTATATGGAGGTGTGGTGTGGTGTAGTAAGCTGTATCCAGTTACCAATGGGTGTGGGGTATATGGAGGTGTGGTGTAGTAAGCTGTATCCAGTTACCAATGGGTGCTGGGTATATGGAGGTGTGGTGTGGTGTAGTAAGCTGTATCCAGTTACCAATGGGTGTGGGGTATATGGAGGTGTGGTGTGGTGTAGTAAGCTGTATCCAGTTACCAATGGGTGCTGGGTATATGGAGGTGTGGTGTGGTGTGGTAAGCTGTGTCCAGTTACCAATGGGTGTGGGGTATATGGAGGTGTGGTGTGGTGTGGTAAGCTGTATCCAGTTACCAATGGGTGTGGGGTATATGGAGGTGTGGTGTAGTAAGCTGGTATAAAGTGAGGTCCTTGGAGGTTTGTTTTATATGCAAAGGGTGTAACAAGGTTCCCTACAGCAGCAGGGTGCTGCAGGTAGAAGTCACACAGGGGGAAGTCTAGAGCCCGAGGCATTATGTGAATGGTGTTTTTTCTTCTTCAGACAAAGAGGCCATTTAGTATTGAATTTGGAGAAAGTCCAATTCTGTCTTCCTGTCAATGCCTGAGATTACTATGAAGGCGTGCCGGATTGTCATGATGGTTAAAAGTTCAAGGATACCGCTGCATGAGGCATGTGTACATATACACCGCTGAGTCTCATGATAGGGGGAGGTTTTATTGGTTCCTGCTTCAATATTCATGACTAGAAGTCATGTCAGAACAGAGGTTCCTGCAGCACCCATTATTCTATTCCTACTACACTGTATCTTTTTTTTCTTCCTTTTTCTATCTTTCTAAGATTGCGGAGGAAAAGAACCTGTTATCCTTCTTTATAGCGATATTTGCTATTTTTAACATAGATCAGAATATTGGAATTATTTACCAATAAATTATTATCGAGATTGATATAGATCTCATCACTTTGCTTAAGACAACCAAGGGTATAAGATATATGCACTTTTTACCCCGATCCTTGGCCTTTTACCCATTGTTTTGGCCTTTGAATATGAGATTTAGACCTTTTTGGTCCTATTTTTTAACTTCAAAGGCCCAAAACCCTAAAATTATGCTCGGGACCCCCTATCAAAATTACTTTTTTATGTCAGCAAATGATCTAAACTATTTTTGAGAAATAAAAAAAAAAAGTCTATGGATTATTTTTTGCTATTTTTAATATATTGTTGACAAATTTTGCATCAAATTTAATTAATCGTCCTAAAACCACCCTTTTTTTCACAAAAGGGTTAATTTTGGACCATAATTATTTATTTTTCCTATTTAAGGACACAATATAGGATTATTCGTTTAAAATATGACATTGATGTGATCAGTGGTTCACTAAGAAAATAAATCCTGAAAATTTCACATTTTTTGGTAATTTTTGCCAAAAATTGATAATACTTTTTTTTTTCAAAAATCTGTAATAAAAAAAGTAGCTCGGGACCCCCCTGTTTTTTTTAACATTTTCCATTTCATAATGATCTAAACTAACCTGAGGCAAAAAATGAGGAAATTCTATGGATGAAAAGTTTAGAGTAGGGATCAACCTTAATGCTGATAGTATCCATCATACGCTTAGATATAGAAATAAAACTAGAAACTGCAAAATATATTTTTACTTAGAGATCTCAATTATGAGGAATCTTTGATGACATCAAATCTTTAACACCACGATACAGAAGGGACCCGTGCTAAGTAAAACTAGGATCATGAATTACCCATATTGACCGATGGTCCCTCCCAGGTCGGGGTCACATGACAGCAATCCCATCAGCCCCTGCTTCTGCACCCTGCCACACCACAGTCTATACATTTCTCTTACCCTGCCTGTCTCTTACAGACCAACAATCCATAACACACACTTTGTTCGTTTTTCCATGAAGCACTACCCTGTGCCCAGGTCTGCCACAGAGAGATGGGAATTGGAGATTGTCCAGAGAGCTGGGTGTAAGTGGACAGGGGTAGGTTGTCCCAGAAGGATGGGGGGGGGGGGGAGGGGGAGGGGGGAGGGGGGTAGGGGTCAGAGTGTGAGGGGGAATGGGCACATTGGCCATTTCTTGGAACTATCTGTATGTTTGTGAGAATCCGGTTTGGACTATCCATATAGACAGCCCTTAAAGGTAAAACTCAAACACACTCATTAGACGAATGAAACCAACTGGCACTAAATTACAGTCAAGCCAACTTATGGCTTGTCATTCAATGAACAAAGAAGTATGCTGTTCCAGAGATGCCATCTTTCCTATTTTTGAAGCAATTCCTACCTCTTGGCAGTGTCTTTTGTAATAATTAATGTAAGGTTTTCTACAAATAATGTTAGTGTTTGTTGGGGTTAAAAAGACAGCAGGAAAGTCCTGTTTGTCTGTGAAGAGGCAGGCCCTGATCCTGTGTTTTATTTAGGACCATGCAGAGGCCTTATGTTCAGTCACCGTGTAACCGGGTGTAAAGAAGGACTGATGTATGCCTATTGTCATGTGACGTTCAGTTGTCCTGAGGAGGACGTAAAAAGCAGATCACAGCGTTCAGAGGTGACCAACTGGAAGGAGTCATCCGGCAGGAAGTAAAACATGGAATCATCCAGATGGAAGAGCAGGGCTTGGCTTTACAGTACTGGCATGGGGGAGGTTAGAATAGGGAAGAAACATAGACCTACATAATAGTACCTTATGTTATCAAGAACACTTGTATCATTCCAAATACTGACATTTTAATGATTTTGAAATATCATGGGAATAGAGAACGAACACTACAGTGACATCGGTTAGGAACCCGGTAGCTCACTTCTTAAAGAGGGGCTTACTCAAATTGAGGAATGTGTGTCCTTTATGGATTGAGGCTTTTCCCATGTTCTCCTCTAGCTCCTTGTCTCCCCTCATGGCCCTGTTCACTCTGCCTGACTGGACCCTGTCTACACAACCCGACAGACCTGACTGCCGCTGCTGCCTTAGCGTGCATCCTCATGTATCCAGCCAAAAATAACCCAGGCCTTCACAGTGGATGAGCATGTGTCTCTGTGTGTGGGAACTTGTGCACTTAGAGATGAAGCAAACAGTGTAGTGTGCATGTCCAGCAAATAAGGAGTGAAGGTCAAGTAAAGAGATGGAGTATAGTGAAAAGGAAGTTAACCCCCTCTTCATAAAAAGGTTGATACACAGCTCCCAAGTAGATGCTTTCAGCCAAATAATTGATGACAGAACAGATAAGTCTTTACTCCTGGAGTGTGATTTTGATGTTGTACAGTCTGTCCCCTAGGGGCCCCTGGGTGCGGGTGATAATAAGGGTAACGGATGTGATTAGGAGACGGGATGGGTGCCTGGGGAACCTATCCCGTGGGATCAGGCTCTGGATGGCATATTGCACATCTCGGGGGAGTGTATCTTCTTTTTTTGTTTAAAACAAACTTCATTCATCTTCATGCGGTTCTATCTTCATGTATGAACCATCTGGTGGTGTGTGCCTGAGCCAACATTGTCTCCTGCTGTAGTGTCAGGCCTCCTGCTGCCTTTATGTATAACTTCATGTACATCAATAGTGATTTAAGTGTCTCCATGTCTCTACGGTATTCAATGAAATAAGCTATCCCTTCCTTGGGACAATTTTTAGACTAGAAGGCCTTTATTTCAACAATTTAACGACTAAAGTACTAAAATGGCCTAAAATAATGTTATTTTCCAGGGTGATTATTATATTTAGTACGGTAGCTTCTGATGTTAACAATTGAATAAAGTCCAGTCATTTCTTTAATTTAGTTATTTTTATATTCAGAGTATTGTAGGCAGCTGTGGCAATCTTTAATAAACAAGATGGTGAAACTTCAGAATAAAGTAAAAGCCATAATGATTTCAAGATGTTCTTAAAACATGCATTTAGATTTCATATTATTTGCACATTCCTTCATCACAGATGATGATTAAAAAGAGTTAACAACATACTTTTGATTTTGTTATGGTAAACTGAAACTGTCATAAGTAAAACGTCCTTATGAATAGTGGCATATTTGATCTACTTAGATTTCCTTTGAACAGAGAGAACAGACGAGGTCTTTGTAGTAAAAGTTAATGGTGTGTGTAGCCCTAAGATGTATGTCCCATACTCTGTGGTTCATCTAAGCCATCATTGTTTTCTTCTGTAGTGTTTCCATCCTCCTGCTGCCTTGCTGTATACATCTCCTAATATTAATGATTAAGTTCAGTTATTGCAATGCTCAATGTCTTGGCCTATTTTGTATTGAGAGAAATGAAGGCAGCTGTGGCTATCTTAAATAAACTGCAGAGTAAAAGAAATTATTAATTTCCAATTTTTTGCACTATTTTATCACAGACTGTAACTGAAAAGAGGTAACTATCCATAAATTATCCTTCTATATAGAAGCACGATCAACCCTCTCAGAATACCGCTGAACACAGAAAAGACAGACAAGGTGTTTGTAGTAAATGTTACGCTTTATTACGATGAATCCTGATTACATCATTTTTATTCATGAAAACGGGGTTTGTGTGAGGTGGTGTGGGGAGGGTTACAAAGGTGTAAAATGGGGTCTAATCCTATCCTGATAACCCATGACACAAATACATTGTAATGAATATGGACTACTTCAGGCTTTAGTAAAACCCCATGTAAAGTGCTACCAGAGGGTTTTAGGGCTTTAGGGCACTTTCGTAGGTGTTGTCCTGGAAGGGAAACACCATCCCATTCCTGAACGTATCTGAACTTGAAGGCATTTTATGCTGATAATATCCATCATGGGCTTAGATATAGAAATAAAACTAGAAACTGCAAAATATATTTTTACTTGGAGATCTTGATTATGAGGAATCTTTAATGACATCAAATCTTTAACACCACGATACAGAAGGGACCCGTGCTAAGTAAAACTAGGATCATCAATTACCCATATAGACCGGTGGTCGCTCCCGGGTCGGGGTCACATGACAGCAATCCCATCAGCCCCTGCTTCTGCACCCTGCCACACCACAGTCTATACATTTCTCTTACCCTGCCTGTCTCTTACAGACCAACAATCCATAACACACTTCTTTGTTTGTTTTTCCATGAAGCCCCTTGCAGGTCTACCACAGAGAGATGGGAATTGGAGATTGTCCAGAGAGCTGGGTGAGAGAGGACAGGAGTAGGTCGCCCCAGAAGGATTGGGGGGGGGGCGGGGGAGGGGGGTAGGGGTCAGAGTGTGAGGGGGAATGGCCACATTGGCCATTTCTTGGAGCTATCTGTATGTTTGTGAGAATCTGGTTTGGACTATCCATATAGACAGCCCTTAAAGGTAAAACTCAAATATACTCATTAGACGAATGAAACAAACTGGCACTAAATTACAGTCAAGCCAAGTTATGGCTAGTCATTCAATGAACAAAGAAGTAGGCTGTTCCAGATATGCCATCTTTCCTATTATTGAAGCAATTCCTACCTCTTGGCAGTGTCTTTTGTATTAATTCATGTTAGGTTTTCTACAAATAATGTTAGTGTTTGTTGGGGTTAAAAAGACAGCAGGAAAGTCCTGTTTGTCTGTAAAGAGGCAGGCCCTGATCCTGTGTTTTATTTAGGACCATGCAGAGGCCTTATGTTCAGTCACCGTGTAACCGGGTGTAAAGAAGGACTGACGTATGCCTATTGTCATGTGACGTTCAGTAGTCCTGAGGAGGACGTGAAAAGCAGATCACAGTATACAGAGGTTACCAAGTGGAAGGAGCCATCCGCCTTAAAGTGAAACATGGAATAATCCAGATGGAAGAGCAGGGCTTGGCTTTACAGTACTGGCATGGGGGAGGTTAGAATAGGGAAGGAACATAGACCTACATAATAGTACCTCATGTTATCAAGAACACTTGTATCATTCCAAATACTGACATTTTAATGATTTACCAGCCCCTTCGGGGTCTGGGATTGTGTGCGGGGGGATAGGCCTAGTGCTACTATAGGCCATTCCACCCCCCCCCCCCCAAATCCTTCCATACCCCCCCCCCCCTGCCCCGCTTCAGTGGACTGGCATTGCACGGCGCGGGAAAGGACAGGACGGGCGCCTTGGCGCGTTTGCGGCGTCTCTGTTGACCCACATCACTATGGCAACCCTGCCGTGTGTGTGACAACCTCACTCTCCCACCCGATGCTCTCGGAGGGGTCCGATTGAAAACTTTAGGCCTGCGTATCTCAATTATTTAAATGTTTAATGATATTGTACCAAAAATGCTAGATTAGATAAGCATTTATTTTCGAATTTTGTTGTGTTTGATCATCATTCATCAATTGATAAGTTTATTTTTGTGCATTTTAGATGCAGGTAAACATGGCGGAATTCTGTGTGACTCTGTGCCTCCTGTTGTTAGGCAAACAGTACGAGAGTATTTACATTCTTTATGTTGCTTTCCTTTATTATACATTGGAAATCTAGGAATTGGTGTAATAGGGAGAACGTTTATGACATATAAAGGAATCTAAATATTAATTGAAGTGAAATGAGAAAGAAAATCGAGTTAGCTTTGAAAAAAGACATACTTTCCGCTAGCCTCTTTTGGTTTATCTGTTCCTGTCAAGCACTCAAGCTTAATTTAATGGGGTGATTCGCTGGTCCCAACTTATGCCGTTTTATATATAGGGGAAAAAGTATCATGGGAATAGAGAATGAACACTACAGTGACATCAGTTAGGAATCCGGTAGCTCACTCCTTAAAGAGGGGCCTACTCAAATTGAGGAATGTGTTTCCTTTATGGATTGAGGCTTTCCCCGTATTCTCCTCTAGCTCCTTGTCTCCCCTCATGGCCCTGTTCACTCTGCCTGACTGGACCCTGTCTACACAACCCGACAGACCTGACTGCTGCTGCTGCCATAGAGTGCATCCTCATGTATCCAGCGCCAAAAATAACCCAGGCCTTCACTGTGGATGAGCATGTGTCTCTGTGTGTGGGAACTTGTGCACTTAGAGATGAAGCAAACAGTGTAGTGTGCATGTGCAGCAAATAAGGAGTGAAGGTCAAGTAAAGAGATGGAGTATAGTGAAAAGGAAGTTAACCCCCTCTTCATAAAAAGGTTGATACACAGCTCCCAAGCAGATGCTTTCAGCCAAATTATTGATGACAGAACAGATAAGTCATTACTCCTGGAGTGTGACTTGTTCACTTTGATGTTGTACAGTCTGTCCCCTAGAGGTGCCTGGGTGCGGGTGATAACAGGGGTAACGGATGTGATGAGGAGACAGGATGGGGGCCTGGGGAACCGATCTTGTGGGATCAGGCTCTGGATGGCATATTGCACATCTCAGGGGAGTGAATTTTCTTTTTTTGTTTATAAACAAACTTCATTCATCTTCATGCAATTCTATATTCCTGTATGAACCATCCTGTGGTGTGTGCCTGAGCCATAATTGTCTCCTTCCGTAGTGTCCGGCCTCCTGTGCCTTCATGTATAACTTCATGTACATCAATAGCGATTTAAGTGTCTCCATGTCTCAACCGTATGCAATGAAATAAGCTATCCCTTCCCTTCCAATTTTTAGACTAGAAGGCCTTTATTTCAACAATTTAACTACTAAAGTACTAAAATGCCATAAAATAATGTTATTTTCCAGGGTGCTTATTACATTTAGTATGGTAGCTTCTGATGTTTACGATTGAATAAAATCCAGTCATTTCTTTAATTTAATTCTTTTTATATTCAGAGTATTGTAGGCAGCTGTGGCAATCATTGATAAACAAGATAGTGAAACTTTGGAATAAATTAAAAGCCATAATGATTTCAAGATGTTCTTAAAACATGCATTTAGATTTCATATTATTTGCACATTCCTTCATCACAGATGATGAATAAAAAGAGTCAACAATGTTTGATTTTGTTATGGTAAACAGAAACTGTCATAAGTAAACCGTCCTTATGAATAATGGCATATTTGATCTACTTAGATTTCCTTTGTACACAGAGAACAGAGACGAGGTCTCTGTAGTAAAAGTTAATAGTGTGTGTAGCCCTTAGATGTATGTCCCATACTCTGTGGTTCATCTAAGCCATCACTGTTTTCTTCTGTAGTGTTTCCATCCTCCTGCTGCCTTGCTGTACCAATAAATTCATTTAGGACAATGGTGATGAATTTAACTGAATGTTTCTCCAAGTTAAAGTATGCATCTCCAGATGTTAATGATTAAGTTCAGTTACTGCAATGCTTGATGTCTTGGCCTATTTTATATTGAGAGAAATGAAGGCAGCTGTGGCTATCTAAAATAAACTGCAGAGTAAAAGAAACAATTAATTTCCCATTTTTTGCACTATTTTATCACAGACTGTAACTGAAAAGAGGTAACTATCCATAAATTATCCTTCTGTATAGAAGCATGATCAACCCTCTCAGAATACCGCTGAACACAGCAAAAGACAGACAAGGTGTTTGTAGTAAATGTTACGCTTTATTACGATGAATCATGATTACATCATTTTTATTCATGAAAACAGATACAAAACTTTAGCAGACATCTTGAGGTGTTTGACATGGATGGGTGAGACGGGGCGGTCGGCAGCCCTCACACCATCTCATCACACACTCTTAAAGGACATTTCCCATTGAAAACCCAAATGACACCGAAGCACATAATTCCACCACAATTTGCTAAAACAGTTTGTTGGATCATGATTTTATATTCTTCCTATGGTTTTAATGGTCTTATGTGCTAAAAGGAAATGTTCAAAAAGAGATTCTAAATCTGCAAACTCAACTGTCGGTGTCTTCACCTCAAATTTAGACTGATTCTGAAACAAGATGTCTCTTACTGTTGAACTTAATTCCAACATAAAGAATGCTGTTGATATATACAATCCCAAACATGGATGACAACTGAAATTTCTATTTGATATATACTTCAAGCTCAAAACCTTGATATCTTTTCTGATGTGGATAAAAGTATTTTCACTAACATAAATACGACAGATATAAAATCATCTTGGGATACAGTAAAACATGAGAGGTCACTAGTTTGCTTGTTCTCAGTAGATGTGTACATGAATAGAGACAGAATTTACAAGTGGCTTCCATGGAGGAGTTTCAGTTTGTCACAAAGTAATGAAGGAGGTGTTTTACACAGAGGTAACAGTCAATGGGACACATCAACAACAACTGCCAAACCCCTCCTTCGAAATGCTACCATGCTCAACACAATGAGAATTATGAAGTGATTCTACAATAGATTTATTCTGATCATTTCTGACTTTCCACTCTTTGTCATGGCCACACTGTACACAAGTGTGGACACCTTTTTACCTGTTTGTCCAAACCGGATGGAAATCTCTTGAAAAGCAAATTATCATTACTTTTATATGAGCAAACTTATGTGTTTGAGTGAAAAAATAAGACTACGGTATGAAAGCAAACTCCAAACTCCAGCTTCCCAGTTTGTCAATCAGTCACCATGAAGGTTAACCAATAGTTTCAGACAGAAAAGCTAAACATGACAGATTTAACACCAAGATGAGGACAATGATGTGTGGCCTGGATCCCGTTCTGAATTCCCAGAGTCTAACTCTGTCAGGAAAACGGTCCCAGGGTCTGTCACAATCTGCTCCAACCACTATGGGACCGTTTTCCTGGACCTGGAGTTCCCTTTGTTCTGCATCGCTCCCTATACACATATATCATTGTTAATAGTTTTATTTGTCATAGACTACTGCTAACAAACCATTCGCTCATCAATCAATATATTTATACATGCTATGACCATCCCAGAGAATGCTTTGCAGACTGCCTATACAAGCACATGGCCTCCCACAGTCAGATAGAACACATGGCATATACACGCTGCGCACCCTAGCAGCACACAGCAAGCTCTAAGGACACAATCAGTAATACAAGTGAGCACCTCGCAAAAATACAAGGAACTTGATGTCACCATAACACATTGAAATCTGTGGCTAAATAATAATGGTTGTTATATTCAAATATGCCTCAACAGAGAGGTTGTTTCTTGTGCAACAACTACCTAAAAATCATAAAAGAGGTCCTTTCTCTCTCTTTGTATTGTCAGTAGAAGATATCCATTAAAATGCATGGTTATATGGTCATGTGACCCCCCGGTGACGCCCTCAGCGCGTCTGTACACAGATTAGGTAATCATAGACGGCACCAACATGCAGGCATTCTCTACTTACTCTCCACACGGAATAAGAATTATAACCTACTGTGTTTACACATCAATGATAGAGGGCCTGCCGTAAAATAGGTTCATGGTGAATATGGCTGATTTTCACGAAACTGCTTTTTTTCAGTCCTTTTTTTCTCTGGCCTATATATTTCCTAATGTTATAGATAGAATAACCATTTCAACGTATTCTGTTCATGCATGACAAGGGCTTTACAGGGTACCCTGGTTTTGCCCATCTGTGAGTAGTAATAAGGGGGCTGGAGGTCAAAAAGTACCAAAAAATAGCCGTTTTTCACCCTAAAATCATGATGATCCATTCTTTATCCTCATATTCTGATGAAATGATATAACTATATGCTTATTTCTTTTTTGTTCTACTTCCCCAATATGCCAAGAATTCTTTTAGTACCAAATATCCATATATAGGCAGGACTCTAGGTATCCTGTGTCCCTGAATGCACCTGGGAACTTTTTTGGCTGCACGCCTAACGCCCTAAAGAATGCCCCCCACTGCTAATATGAATACAGTAAACAGAGTATTTAAATATACTGTGGTAAGGCCTAACATATACCTACATGATAAAAAAAAGATTAAGAGTGAGAGTTGATTAGAACACCCTACAGGGGGCATTGAGTAGGTTGGGGAACTTTTATGGAGGTTCACACCTAACGCCCTACATACACACTAATGCTGTAGTATAATCCAGAGATGTTATATTTAACCATCTATACTATATATGTTATAAATACATCTATGTATATTAGCTACTTTGTAAGTTAATTTCATTGCACCCTATCCATGGCAATAGATGGGCACTCATAGATCTACTAGGTTCACGCCTAACGCCCTGGGTTCACGCCTAACGCCCTCACTTCTGCACAAAGAAAAAGAGTACCCAGCCACCCTCACTCAATTTGGGAGAGAACTACCATGTACCTCGCTTCATTTCATATCATATTTGAGGTAAAATATGATAGATAATGTTTTTAAATAATGATTTAAGGATATTTTCGGCCAAAAAATCAAACATTTCCTCAGGTAAAAGCGAAATATACAAAAGATTCAACCAAACTCATGCCATAACGACTCATATAAGGTATAAGAGATACAATAGGAACTTACATGCATCAGTTTAGAATCCATGAAATTTGATGGAATAGAGTAGGGGGGGCATATCCTATCTGCACCTTGTCCTATAATGTCTTGGCTTCACGCCTAACGCCCTCCCCTAATAGCCTTGGGTATAGTACAAAACAGTATCCAACCACTTTCAATCAATTTGTGAGAGAACTACCACGTTCCCTGCTTCTTCTGATATCATATTTGAGATAGAATATGATAAGTAATATGTTTTAATCATGATTTTAAGAATATGTACCGACCAAAAAATTAACATTTCCTCCATTAAAACCAAAATATACAGAAGATTCAACCTAACTCATGCCATAACGACTCATATAAGGTATAAGAGATACAATAGGAACTTACATGCATCAGTTTAGAATCCATGAAATTTGATAGAATAGAGTAGGGGAGCATATCCTATCTGCACCTTGTCTTATATTGTCGTGGCTTCACGCCTAACGCCCTCCCCTAATAGCCTTGGGTTATAGTACAAAACAGTATCCAACCACTTTCAATCAACTTGTCAGGAATCTACCATATATATTATGCTAATTTTGCTTCTGCCCATAGCATATCTAAGCTTGAAAATGATAAATAACATCCTTTGATTATGTTTTAAGGACATGTTCTGGGTACAGGCCTGGGTGCACGCCTAACGCCCCTTTAAAAAGGTTTAAAACAAAATATAATCACCGTTGGCCCATATAACGGTATACCAGGATGTAGTTTGGGATGTTTTCTTCAATATCAAAACATAATATATATGACAGAAATTAGTTTATACATGAAAAGGGGATCCCCTTCTTGAGTGGAAAGGGCGTTAGGCGTGAACCCACGCTATATAAGATACAACTTTGCCCCTCTACTCCACATTTGCTATGTATATTTAACCTGCCCCAATACTTCTGATGTATGACCCACCCCCTGAGGTATATTGACACAAAAGGTTTTAACTATACTCCTATATTAATTTTGGACCCCTTGGCACATGAAAAAAAGCAGTTTCGTGAAAATCAGCCATATACGGGACACTGTTTTCTGTAATATCCATAACATTAGGGGAGCAATGAAGTGTACAAACCAGCCCACAGGGTGAATGCTGTATACAAGGGGGCCAGTGGGGGAGGGAAGGGGGCTACATGCTAACTGTAAAGCACAACTACACCAGCCTTTGTTAGATGCATGTTGCTACCTCTTGTGGCCCTCACAAGACGCTACAAACTGTGGCCGTCCACTCAAGGAGAACTCTCCGTGTGGCCGGCTGGTAGAGGTAACAAACACCACACGACTAAAGGAGACTGTGTGGATAGTGTGAGAGTGTTAAGGAGATGACGGGTGGGAAGGGGTGGGCAGCAGATGCAGCAGCTTCTTGTCTGGCCACCCCCTGCACAAGAGGTTCTACAGCAAATACTACCACTCACACACATCTCAAAATACCAAAAGGTAAGTGTACAATCATCAATGAAGCGAAGGCTCGGACAAAGTCAATGGGTTCATTTTAATAAATACAATTATTCTCTTTAGTTTTCTCCTTCTCCTACTTGTTCTAGTTTGTCTATCTTCCCCCCTGTGTCTAGAGAGTAGACCCTGACAGTAAACAACAATGGCTGAACAAGAAAAACACAGGACAGCATCGCACTAGGTTCCCCCTCCGTAAATGCACACATCAGATGTTCTATGATCAATGTGTCGCGATGATAATCACTTCATCGCTCGACATGTCTGTCATCATTTGGGGAGCAGCGCTTGCACCCAAGTGGCCAGTTTCACTATCCACTTTGCAAGCCAAACACGACAGTTCCGAAAAACTTTGCTTTCTTTTCCTAGACACTGTAAGAATATAAAGCCAAGATATCTCAGCCACTGCATTTTCATGTCATCACCCTTGTGTTGTATACAAGTGGAATTTAGCAGGTGGGGATACAAGATAATATTTCAGGTATGCACAGTTAAATCTAGGTGCTCATCTTTTTGATTATTTTGTTAAAAGAGAAAATGGGTAAAAGGGGGGAGAGAGTAAATTTGGAATCCACCACATCTATCACAGCTCTACATCATAATATACAAGAGAAAAACCTAAAAATAACAAAAATGTTAAAAGCATGAGACAGAGGAAATGTAGTCTCCTGTGGAACTTGCTGACACTGATAAAGGCCGAAAGTTGTACATAGTGTGTGTGTGATGCCCTTACCAATGGACTGTTGATTCCAGTGAGTGTTTGAACTGTTTACGGTGGTGGCCTAAAGAATAATGCTATCATTATTTGGACATCATGGCAAAACCTGGGCAGTAGATGTTTCCCCGTTTACCACACTGTATTATGCAACTGGACTGCTCTTCTTTTTCTTGTAATGTGAATTATATGAGGGAATGTTCCTTTTGGAGTATATGGGGATATTTGGAGGTAGATTATGCAAATAAAAGAGATGCAGACAATAACAACAAGAAATAAAAGTGCCAATAGTGAGTTTCTACAATTTGTGGGTGGATTCGTCAAGAAGGGAGTGGTGGTACTGTGATTAGCCACCAGATGGCATTGGCATGCCCCCTATGAGGCTGCCACCTGGTGGTGTAAATGATAACCAGCTGACCCATGCCGCCCACAGGACGGCAGCTTCAGCAGTCCCAAACAAGTTGTATACATAGATGTCTATGTATGTGTAGATATAACATGTCTTATACAGCTGAGTAACAGTCACACTGCCCTAAAGGCCAGGCTGGTGGTGTGCACCCAACCCTGCATGGCTGACAGGAAAATACAAGGCATGCTTCAAAAGCTACAACAACTTCTTCCCAAATGCAGTTGCATTTTCCTTTGTAGACTGAAAAAATGCCTCAGAACACAGCCATGCATGGGCCCACAAAAATAAAATCTATTATTTTCTTCTTTAATTTACTTTTGTTATTTGGTTGAATCTCCCCTCAGCCAAAACCTAAACTGCATGCCTCAGCGTTATTATTTCTTCACTGCGTCTTGTTGAATTTTCTAGTCCTGGAATTCATTTGCCAAACTGTGATATTAGTTTAGTAAAGATGAGCTGAGCCACCTGTTGAGTAACCTGCACTGTTCTACCATCTGTACATGGTCACTGAACCGCTCCCCAAGCAATGTCAACAGGAAACCACCCACCAGTATTCTCCACACCTGGAAGTAAATTGTTAGGCCACATTGTATCATCATATGGAAATGAGTTTCTCTGCATTTGTTGTTTTGTAAAGTTGAGACTGCAAGGTACAGCTTGCAGTCCATGGCTGATACTTGTTGTGCTGGTGTTGGTGGATGAGGCCCATACTTGTTGGAGGTGGTGCTTGATGTGGAGGTGGTGGTCATGGATTGAGGGGCTGAGTGGTTTGTTGGTGTAGTGGCAGCTCAGGGGGCGGCTGTAGGTGGACAGACAGCAGCAGGAGGCTGCAGTACAAGGTGTGGGGCTTTACTTCTTGTTACAGTGAGAATGGATCAGACACCTTGACGCTGTGTGTGTGTGGGGTGCAAGCTGCTCACGCGTAGAACTCCCGGTTCGTGGCACGTGAGTAGGTGTGGAGGGAGGGCGACCTCTTGGGTTCGTTGAGCGCGTAACTGCCTTCGTCCTTCTTCCTCATGCGGTAAACGATGAACATGACCAGTAATACAGCACATAGAAGCCCGACCACGGCTCCCCCAACAATGCCTGCAACGAGAAACACACAATTACAACGTCATCCACCATTTCTGTCCACTCCCGTCCCTGGTGAATCATTGCACACAAGGCTGCAACAATTGTACCCAACAAGTGGGGCATATGAGCCTGGACTACTTTCTGTATATGTAGGTGTATATGAACAGGGACAACTTTCTGTATATGTAGATGCATATGGACAGGGACTACTTTCTGTATATGTAGGTTTATATGAACAGGGACTACTTTCTGCTACACCTAATATGAAGGTGTATATGAACAGGAACTACTTTCTGCTGTACCCAATATAAAGTTGCGTATGAACAGGGACTATTTTCTGCTACACCCATTTGAAGGTGCGTATGAACAGCCACTACTTTTTGTTATACCTAATATAGAGGTGTATATGAATTTCGACTACTTTCTGCTATACCCTATATGTAGGTGTATATGAATCGGGACTACTTTCATGTAGGTGTTTTAACTTTATAAATTAGTTTGGATGGCTGCAGACCAGAAACTGCTGATTCACCAGGAGGCAATGGACAATTGTGCAGATCATGTACCATATTCTCCAACCCTTACTTCAGACATGGATGCTACTAGAGTATACCTAGGTCAGATCATGTACTGTATTCTCCTACCCTTACTTCAGTCATGGATGTTACTAGAGTATAACTAGGTCATTGATTGATTGATTGATTGATTTGTTTAACGTCCAGACGTACATCAAGTACCTCACGGGACATCTCAAGTTGGCAAGGAGTCAGCCACAAATAGTGGTAGTCTGCCTTTAACTAGGTCAGATCATGTACCGTATTCTCCTACCCTTACTTCAGTCATGGGTGCTACTAGAGTATAACTAGGTTAGATCATGTACCATATTCTCCAGCCCTTACTTGAGACATGGGTGCTACTAGAGTATAACTAGGTCAGCACCAGGAGGCTGCCCTTGTCCATGGTGGGTGGGAGGGAGTTAACACACAGTGATATTGTACACAGGGCGTTATGTGGTCAGTAACAGTGAAAGCACCTTACACACAACTGTACATGGAAGGCTGCACACCCACGATGTGGCAGAAACAAGCTACAGACCACAACAGTGTTAAGCATGGCACATATAGAGACACTGTACCACTGTTATAAACCATCTAACAACAAGAACACTACTTTATCTACTAGTAGTATTGAGCCCAGTACGCCTGGTGTCAATTTCAGTACAAGTAGTGAATATCTTTATGTAATGAAGTACAAGACAAGAACTAATTATGTATGTCCCCATTCCCGGTTACTGACACCTGAAACAAAACTAGGGGTGAATATTGCAGCTGGTGGGATCTACAGTCTTGGGTTGGTCTGTGAGGCATGTTTCTGGTTTAGCTTGATAAGGTGGGGTGCTATATCTTTGTGCCAAGTGCAGCCTGGTATATTTGAGTTTGGGCTAAACACAAATAATTATGTGTTTCTGGTAACATTCTGGTAAAGCAAAACATTAGCAAAATTAGATTTCTTCGAATTCCTGTATTGCTTTTTATAAAAATTATATGCTGTATACAGTTTTACTGATCTACAATGAATCTGTTCATTGTACACATCACATCAGAGAAACTTGTCCAGGGCTGGGCTGGACCAGTTTTGTGAGTGGGTTGTTACAGAAACATATAACTAGTTGTTGGCCCTAATGGAGGAGTGTGTGGTGGTGTGGGAAGGGTGTGTACCTGCGAGGATCCCTGGCTGTGTCATGACCACATTTCCACCAGAGCGGATCAAATTGCCTCCTTTGCTCTCCAACATCTCCACTTCGTTCGTCTCCGGCGGCACCGTGGCTATCTCCACCGAGGGTTCAAGGCCTGCAACCATGGCAACACACACAGGGTCAAGGTCACAGCCAAGGTTAATAATAAAATTATAAGGATGTGGTAAAAGAAAGCCAGTTTTTCCACATTCTTTCAAGATGTTTGGTGTTGCCATAATGAAATCACCCAGAAGCCAATGTTTCCATTACATTGGTGGATGGAATTGAGACAAGAGGCATTACAGGTTGGTTGTTTGACACTGTAACTTCCTTATTAAGCAGAACACAAACATACAGGAGAATCACACAAACACTTTAAGTATTTGTGTTATCTCAATTATGTTTAATGAAATGCAACCAATCATTACTAGTCCAACAGCTTAGCTCTTTTTTATTTGCAGTGTATATGAACAATTTTGTATTTTTAGTTGAAACATTAGTAATTATTTCCTGTATTATACTTTTTCACCTGGAAAAATACTTTGGTGATCTGAGAAAAATGTCTACATATTGCCTTTCCTAGCTTATAAAACTGCTTTTCAAGGAAATGATATCAAATGCATTGAATGCAGTGAAGTAAGGACATATCATACTGAAAAGAAGTAATAATGAATCAAGATGGAACCAATAAAAAGTGTTCATTTGTGTAAACTTGATCAAATTAGATAGTGAAACTTGAATGTTGAGTAACAATCAACAAACAAAAATACCAAGTACGAGATTACTTTTTGTGCACATCCTATGTCTTCTATATGTAAAGTCCAGATAGAAAAAGAAGTTATGAGAGTCTTAAAATTGTATTGCAAGAAAAAAAAATCACATTCCTAAAGAGATGTCTTGATAAAATGGCTAATCTACTCTAAATATTAGGATAGGACAACAAAATAATGATCTTGACGATGGAGAGTCTCTGTAAACTACATGAGACGTGCAGAGGGACTGTGCATGAGTTTGAGGTGTGATGTGTTGAACACACAGGTATAAAAACTATTGTTGCTACATTACTGTTACAATACCTTTACTCGGTAAATTCTCTACCTTTTTTTCAAAATATATTTTCCAAGATGATCAGATCAAAGGTGTTTGTGGCAGAATTTCCACATAGCATGCTATCTATTCTACTGGTCACATTTCAACAAGTACATCATGCCTCTTGGCTCAATTCATCTGTGTTGTCTACATGTTTCAAACATAGTCTAAAGGTTAGCAGGGTTTAGAGACAAACATTAATGGGCAAGACATGTTAAGTTGCCAGTGCAGGCCTCACAACTTTCAGACTTGAGCGTTAAGCTATGTTGAGGCAGCAGTTTCTCACAGACTTGTCATACCATCAGCAGACAATACAACCATGTAAGATGTGGGTTTAGTAATGATAAAACTTAATTTGATTAATGGATGCAATTCTGAGAAATATGTCAAAATCTGTTTATCTGGATGTAAAACGTTTTTCATTTGGCATAGTCCCATTTCCAATATTTTGACTTCCACTAGACACATTCAATAGGCTCCAGGTATGTGTAAAGTGGGCTTTTTGAGGCTTTGAGAAAAGTCTAATTCACAGATGGCACGTCTTGTTAGTATTAAACATGTTGTCATGTGGTGCATGGAGGGTTTGGGAGTAGCTGCTGTGTGTCACCTTGTACCTGGTGTTGACTGTCAGACACAATCTACAGAAAGCCGCACTGAGCTCCCCTCAGCTCTCAGCACCTCAGCACCTGGCTACATACTCATGCAGTTCTCTACATTTTCTCAATCATTCTAAACTCTAAGTTTGAAAAGAAGACATGGCAGTGCATAGGGACATGAGAACAGCCGTGAAATGACAATCAAGATGGAAGCACTGAGAATGACATTCTGCAATGCCTCATGAGGCATCCATGTCATTCTGAATAATGCTAGAGAGGGCGTTACACTATATGTAAACCAAACCATCTAAAGAAACCGGGGATTCTATGAAAGAGAAAAACAAAGCCAGCATTTTGAAAGCAGCAGGAGTGATGGTGATGAGAGTACCATGAGTCTGGCAGCCATTGTGTAACCATGGTGATGTACCTACCTCCCATGTTGTCCAGGCTGTTCTTGATGTCCTCCTGTTCTACGCTGTTATCCTTCACCTCCTCCTCCGGCTCTGAGGGCAGAGGCTCCTGCTCCACCGGCTCAGCCGGCTTGGCTTCTGGCTTGTTCCTGTGTACAGTCCCTACTTGTACTGCAAGACAAAGGGACACATTGTAAGAGCACTGGTTGTGGCTTAGTCAGGCTGTACAAGATGTCCAACACTGGGTATATGGTTGAAATTACAAAGGTGTTTGGCATTCTCAAATGGTTAAAGTATTTACAAGGTCTTGCTTCATGCCATTTTCTAGAATCTATACCATGGGCCTTTTTCTGTAATGTAGAATTGGTTATTGTATGGACATCTCATATCAAGAGCTGCAACATTAAATGATTATACAATACACCCAGCCCTGAGTCAAAAACTACAGCCAGAAACAGAGGACCCATGTATTTAGTCCCTGATCCTGCCGGATAGGTTCCCTAGGCCCCCATGCCTTCTCCTAATCACATGCTTTACCCCTGTTATCACCCGCTCCCAGGCGCCTCTAGGGGACACACTTTACAACATCAAAGTTAACAAGTCCCACTTCAGGAGGAATGACTTATATTTTCTGTCATCAAATATTGCTGAAAGTATCTGCTTTGGACCAGTGTTTAAACTTATTCATGAAGGGGGGGGTGCTTTCTTTTTGCTATAATTCATAAGATACAACATGCACACTTGGCTGTTTGTGGAATAGCTGAATGGCCCATTCACACACACGCACACACACACACACAGACACACACACAGACTGGGTTATTTTTGGCTGGATACATGAGGATGCACTCTAAGGCAGCAGCGGGCAGTCAGGTCTGTCGGGTCGTGTAGACAGGGTCCAGTCAGGCAGAGTGAACAGGGCCATGAGGGGAGACAAGGAGCTAGAGGAGAACATGGGGAAAGCCTCAATCCATAAAGGACACACATTCCTCAATTTGAGTAGTCCACTCTTCTCGGAGTAAGGTGCCTGATTTCTTACGGTTGCAAGCAAATGCATTCTATTGCCATTCTTCTTAAAAGTCCTGTAAATGTCTGTATTTAGAATGATACAAACTAAGTGTTCTTCTTAATAACATAAGGTACTATATGTGGGTGTATGTTCCTTCCTTTTTCTACCCTCCCCCATGCCAGTACTGTAAAGCCAAGCCCTGCTCTTCCATCTGGATTATTCCATGTTTTACTTCCAGCCGGATGACTCCTTCCAGTTGGTCACCTCTGTACGCTGTGATCTGCTTTTTACGTCCTCCTCAGGAGGACTGAACGTCACATGACAATAGGCATACGTCAGTCCTTCTTTACACCCGGTTACACGGTGACTGAACATAAGGCCTTCACACAGTCCTAAATAAAACACAGGATCAGGGCCTGCCTTTTTACAGACAAACAAGACTTTCCTGCTGCCTTTTTTCATGGCAGGTCAAACACTCACAAATAACAACATTAGGTGTAGGAAATGTAACACAAGTCTCAAGTTTGAGAGTGTTTAAGTTATTCTTTTTTGTGCAGGCTTTTTGTACAGGAAATTCCACTAAAATATAAATAATAGTGAAGCAGAGAGGGAGTAATGCTTTTTATGATACAGAGTGGCAGAGAACAGATCGATGGGTGCTGCAGAAGCCTTTGTCCTGACATGATTTCTGGTCATGAACGGTGCAGCAGGGGCCAATAAAACCTCCTGCTATGACGAGACTCAGCTGTACATATGTACACATGCCTCATACTATGGTACCCTTGAACTTTAAACCAGCGTGACAAGCAGGCATGCCATCAGAGTAATCTCATGCATTGAAAGGCAGACAGAATTGGACTTTCTCCAAATTCAATATTTAATGGCATTATTTGTCTGACAGGAGAAAAGACCATTCACATGATGCCTCTGGCTGCAGACTTCCCCCTGTGGTCTGATACTTGGTTTACAACCCTACTGCATCCATTATCACAGTTTTAAAACCTATTATTGTATATGACACAAGCGGAACACTCAAAAATATGTCCATATAGCCTAACCCTTACTGATGCCAGGTAGGAGCATGTGGTTGGGTGGGGGTAGATGAGATGCTTGCTGCAGTGCATTCAACATGCATTCACAGCTCAAGCACCAACCTCAGGCACCAACCTCTGTCTCCACTCACACCACATTCCACTTCTCACACTTTGTAGTGCTTGGCATTCAAAGGCCTGACATTTCCCTCATTATAGGCTTAGCCTTTAGAACCAAGCAGGAGACTAGCTGCCCACAGTGTTGGCATTCCTGCTTTATTTTAGTTTTTATCCCAGGCTGGTCAAGCCTAGCCTCAGCCTATTTCGAGTTGTCATGGTAACTTGCTGATTCATCAGATGTAGCAGGACTGGGCTGGGATGTTTGTGTTACAGACTGCCAGGGTCAGTAAGGCAGGGGGGGCAGCTAGAGTCCTGCTTCTGAGGCGGTTTGTTTGAAGTTAACAACTTTGATGTCAGGACAAAGCAATACCAGGCACTGTCTGTGTCTGTGCTAAATACTGACAATACCAACACATGCATTGTCAACAACTCACTTCCTTATATTGGATCTTTTGTCGCACAGAGCGACCCAGCTGCATCTTGTGTCCTATTTTCTGGCCAAACCAACGAAAAATCAAAGGTTTACAAATATCCTCTGATGGCTTTGAGTTCCACTCTCATCAAGCTCTGTTACAGAAACAACTGCATGAACCAGAAGCTGTTTTATGTCCCTTTGTCCGAACAGGATGTTATTTATGTAACTTCCCGGGGGATTCATAGCAGTCATACAACATAGCTACAGGCATAACATGTAGCATATGCTTCAATCAGAAGCTTACATCAGGATGTAGAAGAGGTGAACATGCCACCCTAAAGGGACAATTCTGTGTGAAAATAAACTTTCCGGATGGTGTGGTCTGACAGTCATCTGAACTTCCTCTCTTGTCTAGTTCTCACAGAACTTTGTTGTGATGTAGGGAATGGAAATCAATGATCAATACCTCACTGGAGACAAGCTGGCAGCTTAAAGAGGGTTAATTCTTACATGGATGTGGGGTTACTGTCTCCAGGCTTGGTAGACATGCTACATGACATGTTAACAGGGCACAGTAGGTGCAGACAGGGCCAGTCCCTGTACTGCTTGTATCAAGTAGACTACTTCTATTCAATGTGGAAGACAATGTATCATGAAACATATGTACCCTTGAGCTCACACCAGCCAAAGTATCACCTTTGTCTTGTCATTTTCAACATGTGTACTTGCTACAGGCAAATCCTCCTTGACATTTCAATATTTTGTGAGAATGTCTCACAATAGTACTTGACTAACAAGGTTATCAAATGACTACTACCAGCAAGGTGGAAGTCCCCCATGCCCACATGATGCCATAGTCAGACCATAGCACATACTGACAGATGATTGACTCCTGATAATCATGATATTGTTTATATGCAAATTAGTCACCTGATAAATTTGCATGTAAAAGAGGCACTTTATAAGGTGTGGTGTCATTTGAAGATGTTGTGCAAGGAATGCTTCGGTTACCTGCCATGCGATGCTTATGCTACGAACAAGTCTCACTTCTATTGCCTGTGGCGCAGGACTACTCTGTTGAGGAACACATACCAAAAGGTATTGAAGCACATAAAAGATGAAGGTGGGTGCAAATACAAGCTGAATGACATTCCAAAATGCAAAAAGGACTCCCGTATCAGATTCCCAGTTGAAGCAGAGGGCCTACTGTGAGGCATCACTCAGTTCATCTGACATGAGAGAACACCCAGTAGTTTCATACAGAAAAATAAAACGAGAACATATATCATATAACCTGTGTCATTGTCTATTGTACATATTCACATTGTGTAGGAAAGAATCGCAAAATTGGCACCAAAATGTCCTTTGGTCACATTGTTCAAGTCCTGGGGATCCCCTGTGTGATGAACACCTTATTCCATTGCTTGGCCCACTGTGTGGTATTAGATACAGTATAGATCCTGTCTGCCACCACCTCCACCACCAGAACTGTGCTGTCTGCTGTCAACAGTGACAAGAACCACCCCAACCACTAGGACTGTGTTGATCACTCTGTACCAAGGTTGAAAGAGGGTTGAGAAGTGGTGGGTTGCTCCTTATATACCCCTCTTGGAACCCAAACATAGAGCACTGATTGGCTGTCATAATGGATAGTTCCATTCAAAGGGTGAGTTCATTTTAGACCTTCATACACTTTCCATGAGGAGAACCTACCCTGTTTTCAAGTAGCAGCACTACATAGCATAATATCGCCATTCACCAGTCTTAAAAAACGGAGTGTCCAACTTGTCACAGGAGACCTCGAAGTCCCAGAAACAGACTGTCCAACTCCCTCCCCCAACCTTCATAGATCTGTCAAGTCCTACAGCGGACTGTCCAACCATACATTTGTAAATGACACGGTTGTGGCATGTTGTGTTCCAACTGGTGATGGTTGCTTTTGTTACTGGGCTTTGCCTGGTACAGTACATTGGTGGTGAAGGCAGGCTCTGCCTGGTACTGCTTTCAAGTATTCAAGGCTGGTTCATCAGGACCAATTGGAAGCTGGTTCTTCCTGATTCAACAACTTGATGTATTGAGACTAACTTGAACAAATTTGGCCAGTTGATAGAAGAGATCTTTCATTTCGAATTGAGTGGTTGCACAATGAGGAGAGTTGACACAAATAGATGAAACAAGGATATATATATGGTTCTTCCTAATTTAGCAACTTGATGGATTGAGGCTAACTTGTCCATGTATGTGGATAGAAGAGATCTTTCCCTTCGAATTGAGTAGTTGCACATTCATGAGCTCCCATTAGATCTAGAGGTATGACCATTCTTGTGATGAAAGTTCTGATCAGACTTAACAATATTGCTCATCCTCTAGAACACTACACGGCACTACATTGTAAAACTTGATGTATTGAGTATATCTTTCTCTTGTATGCTGAACACCTCATCTTATTCCTGACACCTCCATTGATTGGCCAACTGTGTAGTGTTAGATACTGTATATATACTGTCTGCCACCACCTCCACCACCAAAACTGTGCTGTCTGCTGTCAGTGACCAGAAGTAATCTTCTTGTGATGAAAGGTTTGATCAAATATTTCCTGACTAGAACAACATTGCTCATCTTCCAGAACACTACATGGTACTACACTTGATGACTTGATGCATTGGGTATATCTTTTTCTCAACTTGTAGAAATCTAGATGAGGAGAGTTGACCAAAATAGATGAAACAAGGAAATATCTGGTTCTTCCTGATTTAATAACTTGATGCATTGAGGCTAACTTGCCCAGACTTGGCCAGCTTGTAGAGGAGATCCTTTCCTTTGATTAAAGTGGTTGCACGTTCATGAGCTCCCATTAGATCTAGAGGTATGACCATTCTTGAGATAAAATGTCTGATCAGATGTCTCCAGACTTCACAATGTTGCTCATCTCTCAGGACACTACATTGCACTACATTGGATAACTCGATGTATTGGGTATATTTCTCTCTCAACCTGTTGAAATCGAGATGAGCAGAGCTGACCCAAAAAGATGAAACAAGGAAGTCTGGTTCCTCCTGATTTAACACCTGGTTGTATAGGGGTCAACTTGCTCATATTTAGCCAACTTGTAGAGGAGACCTTCCCCTTCGATTAAGGTGGTTGCATGTCCATGAGCTCCAAATACAACAGGAGATAAAACTAAGATTAGCCAGCCCTCCCAGGTAATGTATTTAAAATCAACTGATTGTCTCAGGGAATACGTACAAAAAGTAACCAGCTGTCTTGGGGAATAATCAAACATAATTGTATCAGGGAATACATTTAAAGCAAAAATCCGTCTTGGAGAATAATTGACTATTTGTCTCAGGGAATACATCTAAACTCTCCATGCTGTCTCAGGATATACATCTGAAACCACCTAGTTCAGGGAATACATCTAAAATCACTCACCTGTCTTAGGATATAGATATGAAATCAACCAGCTGTCTCAGGGAATACATCTAAAATCAACCAGCTGTCCCAGGGAGTGAATTTAAAATCAATTGCCTGATCATGGAGTTGCCGAAATAGGTAAAACACAGATATTTGGTTCTTCCTGATTTAACAACTTGATGTCTTGAGGCTAACTGGTCCAAATTTGGCCAGTTGAGTGGTTGCCCTTTCATGAGCTCCCATTAGATTGTATGCTACATGTGTACCTTTTGGGGGGGCGGTATGCTAACCTTGACAGCTCAGTAAGGCGGTTCTCGTGGAGATCACCTGATACCAATTCACACCCGGCATGCTGACAAACAATGAGCAGCTACAGAGCTCCAATCTGATTGGTTGACACTGGTCATGTGACAGCTGCACAGCCTCTGATTAATAGACTGTCAGTTACCATGGAGACACACATGGGCAACTGGGGGCCTAAGTCTACCTCAGACTCTTTAATAGGACTTCACATGGTGATTACAGTTTGTAATAGCCCCCACCTTGTAACATCATGATGGTCATACTGGAATCTACCTCTAGACTATCTTTCAATTTATTGATTGTCACTTTTTATTTCCAATTGCCTAAAGCATTGAATTATGCATGAGACCATATGTTGAAATGGCCACCGTTAATTCTATATTTTCAAAAGTAGCTCGGGACCTGTTCACTGTTCGCTTCCAAATTATGTAAGGTATATTGGGTGAATATTAGGAGTAAATCTAGATACTTTTGACCCAAGATAGCCAACCACCTTAACTCCTAACCAGACTGCTTAGATAACCTCGCAGCAGAAGTTATGTTCAGCTTTAGAACAGCCTCCATGCCCACGAGCCATGTTCCCCTTTTTAATCTCATCTCACCTCATCTTCACTGAGAGCTGCAACAAGAACCTTCCCTGCCTCATTCTCAGCCCTGATAAAATCTTTATGATTTCTGCCCAAGGCTGAGTCCTGCTTGGTAGACGTTATCTTGATTCAGGAACACGGCAGACATATTCTTTAGAAGTCTGGTGTCTTATCTACTTTGGTGCAGGCCTGGAGGTAGACACGCTGGTTTCAGAGCAGGTCATAATGCCCCCAGTAGACAGGGGCTTCCCACCAGGGGGCACCACCTAGAGGTGGTTAGGGACAGTCCCTTGTCTCCAAGACCAATGTGTACACTTGATTTGGCATCTTCTCACTGTACAATTCAGAGTTGACCTAATGTGTCATTATGCTCAAACTCAAACTCTTGCTACAGGTCCGTGGCTTTGCATTGTCCCAACTGAAAAAGCTGTGAAATGTTGGTTCTTAGTAAAGATACCAAACACCCTAATGTAGTGTTCTCTGTACAGATCTGGCTGCAAGGCATGACTTCCTCCCAGGGTGTGGGGTGTCCTGTTCTAGACAAGCACCTTGAGCCATTAACTACTTTCACATCTCCAACCACCCTGGCTCTTTGTCATTTCCTCCTTCTAGCTGTGGCTTCCTGTAACCGGAACGCCTTCAGTGACATTTCCCAATCCCTCAGAAGTGCACAGACACACAGACAGGACCTGAGGTCAGTGTGTTCGTGTGTGGGGGGGGGGGGGCGTCGGGGAGGAAACAGACTGGTTCAGCTTTGCTTGTCTTGAGGCAGGTTTTTTTAGGTTTATTAATCATTTATTGTCTCGTTATCACATGTTAGCAACAATTACAGTGTTTGGTATGGCAAGATGTATATGATGCAAGATGTATAGTATACCGATTTACATCCAAGATGATACCTAATCTCTAGGCTTCATATCTGCCATTTGAGGAACTAGATCAGGTTAGGCAAATATTCAATTTTAGTGACAACAATGACAAATAATGAAAGGCTACACCTTCATCCCTACTCAGAGAGTATTGGGTTGCTATTACGGTGATGCCTCAGGCCCTTGGCCACTGTACTTTTTGTTTAGAGTTAGTATCCAGTGATTTTGAGTTAAATCACTGGATTTAAGAGGGAAGAAAAAAGGGGGGGGGGCGGGTGAAGCTTAAGTTTTCAGCTTCACCTAGCATTTACAAATGTAAATCTTGTCTATTTTAGTACTAGAGAAATTTTGAGAGAGGATCATTTGTTCCTTTGAACCCAGGGTAGTGAATAGGTGGGTGTTGGATGTTCTCTGTCCCTATACCAGAGGAACCAGTGCCTCGAGGGCAAGTTTACTCTGGGATTTAAATATGTCAATATTTTCAGCATTCCTTCTATTGGGGGGCAGAGAATTCCAACATAGGGCACCATGGTATCCCACACTTTTGTCAAAGGCTGCACAATTTGATCTAGAGACAGTGATCAAAGGGCCCGTGTGGGCTCTTGTGTTAATAAGGCGATAATCAATATACATAGGATCACGAGATCTTCGGTACATATAATTAAGAAGATGTATGTATCTACGTGAGGCTAACATAGGCATTTTTGCTTGTGAGTGTACATACTCAGTATTGGTCAGCCTGTTGAAACCCAGACTTATCTTTAGACATCTATTTTGGTCAATTTGCAGTTTGTTAATAAAACCCAGGTTGGCATTCATGTAAAGTATGTCAGCATAATCAAAATATGGTAAAATAGTTGATTTGTAAATTTGGATTGCCATTTTGGCTGTTAGAAAATCTCTAAGGCATGCTAGTTGGTATGTTTTATAGGATACTGTACTATGAATGAAATTTATATGTTTTTCAAAGGTGAGATTTGTGTCTAAAATAACTCCTAAATATTTGTAGGAGCTAACTACCTGAAGTAGTTGATCATTCATTTTTAAATTAATATCTAAGGTTTTGGGGTGGTTATTAGAAGCTGTGAATACCATAGCCTTAGTTTTAGCAACATTGACAGATAACTTATTTTGTATACACCATGTAAAATAGTTTTCTAAATCCTGCTGTAAAAGATCTATAGCAGTCTGACGCGAGTTACAACTTAGATGTATAACAGTGTCGTCAGCATATAGACGAACCATACTGTGTTTAACGCATTTAGCCATGTCATTCACGTACAACAAAAACAACAGGGGGCCCAATATAGAACCCTGTGGGACACCGCAGACCACAGGTAGCATACTTGAGGTTATGCCATTGGCATTAACCACCTGAGTTCGGTTGCTAAGGTAGCTATAAAACCAGTCAAGGTTTAGCCGTCTCATTCCATATCTCTCAAGCTTTGCAAGAAGTATACTGTGGTCTACGGTGTCGAAGGCCTTTCTTAAATCTATAAATACTGCAGCAGTTTCCAGTGCAACAATAATACCACGCAATAGCTCATCAGTGAAGGAACAAAGTGTATTTACAGTGCTATGACCCGGCCTAAAGCCACCTTGCTTGTCGGTCAATATTTTCTCCCTTTCCAAAAAACCATAGACTCTGTTATGGACAATTTTCTCAATAAGTTTGCATGGGAGAGGCAATAGGGATATAGGCCTATAATTGTTGACAGATCTGAGGTTGCCAGACTTAGGTATCGGTGTGACTTTTGAATTTTCCAGCAGGTCGGTACTAGACCTTGTTGGAATGAGAGGTTAAACATCTTTACTACTCTATCAATTGAGTGTTGAAAAGCCAATTTTAGAATCTTAGTGGGGATACCTTCAATGGCAGACGATTTGTTAATATTTATATCATGTACTAGCTTAGCAACCTCCTGTCTATTTGTAACAAAGGCTTCAATATCAGCAGGACAGTAATCATCATACGGCTTCCATGGGATGGTTAGATCAGCAGCTAGATTGGGCCCAATTTTAGTGAAATATTCATTTATAAAATTTGCAGTTTGGTCATTCGAAATAGTTTGGCCTGAGGATTCATCTATAAGGTGAATGTTTTGTTTTGAATTCTTTTGTCCTGGAAGGATATTGTTAATAATACGCCAAAACTTTTTGTGGTTCTTTTGATTTTCTACTAAGGTATCCTTAATATAGCCCTTCCGTGCTTTGTCATTTAATTTATTGGATTTATTTTTAACCTTTCTAGCTTCATCTCTATCCCACTGGCCAGGGTCCACTCTAGACCTCGCCATCTGAGTATTTTTATCTCTGAGTCTCTCAACAATGTCTATCGACATCCAGGGATCCTGGTATTTTGGAATTCTCAATTCTCTGAGAGGGCAATACTTATCCAACATGGACTTTAACATTTGTTCAAAGATAGCCCAGCACTCTTCCACATCATTGGATTGGTCAAACAAAGTCCAATCAAAATTTGTGAGCCAGTCAATTACCATATTGTCATTGAGTTTTAAGTAGGATCGACCCAGGATAGATATTTTCTCTACTTTTTCTTTCACAATTTTCCTTGACATAAATACCGGTAAGTGGTCGGTTATATGCACATTTACAGTTCCAGATGCAGAGACACAATCAATGTTGGTGAAGATAAGATCCAGAATAGAATCCTTTTGATCCTTCCTGGGTGATAAGCGAGTGATCTCATTAATGAGTTGGGTTAGCTTGAACGGGTTAAGTGTATCTACTAGATTATTGTATTGAGTTTTTTGTGTAAGAACATCAATATTCATATCACCAGTTAGAATGACTTTGCATTTGTTTCTACCAGGAATATTGCCCAGAGTGTTTTTAAGGGTTGACACAAAGGTTTCAGGTTTTCCCTGAGGAGGTCTATATACATTGACGTAGATAATACGTTTCATATGAGGTTTACATATCATCATAAGCTGCATCTCAATATCCTCATTGGACACATTAAATTCCTCTAAGCAATGGTAGTCATGAGGTAGATCATGTTTGATATATATACATACACCTCCACCACCCTTGACCTTATCTCTTCTTTTGTTCAATACAACACGATCCAACCTATACCTAGTATAACCGGCAAGTTGGTAGCTGGTGGGGTCATCAACTGATTTGAGCCATGTTTCAGAAAAGGATAGAACATGAATATTGTAACCCGTAAATTCAGCACAAATAGAGCTATAGTTCCCTTTGAGGCTGCGTGCATTGTAGTGCATAAAATGGATACCGTTGGTGCTTGATATATTGTTAAGACTTACCATCAATAGATGATAAGATCTCATTCGAGAAGGAGGAAACTATGATCCTTACATAGTAAATCAAAGGTAAACCCAACTGGGTATATAATGTAGTGAGAATAGACATGTATAGATCCCTTATAGGGACTTCGGCCTTTATGCCGTCCCTATTAGGTTTGTTTACATAGTTATGGCGATTTGACATAAGAGTATTAGGGCGAGCTGGGACTAATACCAAATATCAAAATACAGTAGAAATTTTACCGTATCATATTAGGCTATGGGGGGGGGGGGGCAAAACAAGGGAGCCACAACACAACTCCAACGTAACATGAACATGAACGTATAAATAACCAGACAACTGTAGATATGAATCTATGCTCTACCTGCTGTGTAGTAATATTGGCTTGGATTGTTGCTTTGTGGGAGAATAGTTTATTTAAAATTAAATCAGACGGTTGGTCTTAGTGGAGTGTAGTTTCTTTGCTTCCATACCATAACAGAGACAAAGTGTACCACATGCCAGGCCATTATTTAGTTTTAAAAATTTTAGAAGAAGGTGTGTGAGGGAGCAAGGTAGTTCTTACAGAATACCACAAGCAAGTCTAGTGCCCATAGGTTCAGGAGTTCTTGGCTTGGGTGCAAGCCATCTGGTAGGGATGGATCCCCATTTGGCAGAGTAGAATAATAGTCCTTTTCTTTTCCATGTCTCATCTTGTGGACGTATTTATGCAACCATGGCATTGCTACATCATGCCTTCTGTTCATTCCTATAACTTCATTGTTGAATGATCTCACTGCCAGGTTTACTATATCCTGGTTTTCTTTGTACAATGGACACATGATCTCCAGGTTCGATCCCGTCAGGGGACATAGGGACACAATTGATGCAGGGTGATTCTGGGTTAACCAGGTCAGTCCAAATTCAGCATAGGCCCACAGGTGATCTTTCAGTGCTTGTGCAGTTTCCCACTCAAATGTTATTTCACGTGTTGTCTTGTTTTTAGTCGTAATGTTGTTTACACCCCCCAGGATGTAAATACAATCCCTAGGGCGATTTGCCCAGCTGAAAAGTTGTTGCAATTTGGCACCAGGAAATACAAACACATTGAATCTCATATTATTTGGGTCAAACCTGCAACCAGTGGTTTCTTCAAATTGGGCTAGCTTTACAGGGTCTGTGGCTATGGCCTTAATAGTGGATTTCAGTGCCTCAGATAGACTCCCATGCCTTGAGTGACCTCTAGAGTCAATGAAAATAGTATGTCTGGATAGGGGTTTCCAAAAGTGGGTCATCATGTCTTCAGCTTGCCTCTTTACCTCCCCGTCCCCCCCCTGGGGCCTAGTCAAAGAATTCTGCCTGTCTTGCTTCTCTCTCAGCTTCGGTTTCACCGTTTTGGTTTTGTACTTCGACCTCATCTTGAGGTAGTCCTGGGGCCTCTTGTCCATCGTCAGTGGCAGCTAGTTTGTCCCTTATTCTTTCCAGAATCTGGCCTAGTTTGTTGGAGGTGTTAGAGTCCACAGATTCCTGGGAAATCAACTCTTTTTGCCCTAGATGAAATCCACAGCCCCACCTTGGTACCTTGGTTCCCTCGTAAAGGTGGCCTTGTAGACCTAGTAAGTAGGTCTTGTACTCTGGAACTCTGAATTTACACTCAGCAATTTCTTCCATCACCTGCTCGTCCATGTCCTGCCATTCTTTGGTTTGTTTGCATGCTTTAGCGGCATACATACAGTCTCTGGGTTCAATGGCTGCTTTAACCTTTTTTAGGACGTGTTGTTGCTTGGAAACTATACACATACGCGTAGTGTAGGCTCTCTCTACTGAGTCATACTCTTCGCCTTGGTAAGTAAACTTACATGGGTGTAGGTTGGACAATTTCGAGTGTTCAGATTGAAATACCCAACCATCCTTGACTTGGAGGGTCTTGGCATTTTCCATGGACAAATCTAGTGGCAGATCGTTAATCTGGTCATGAGTGAAGGGGGCTTTGTTTACATAGAGAGTTAGGCCTCTTACTTGTGCATCAATATTCCTAGAGCGGGCAAGAGCATGTATGCAGCGTAAGTCCCTTTGTTTGGATCTGTCTGAGACTGACAGGTCGTCGGCGAGGTGTACCCCGTGCCATTCAGGGAGTCCCTTCAGGTTGCCAATACTACCAAATATAAGGCTTTTGTAGTGAGCAGATGTGAAATAGACGACTATCGGTCTAGGTCGTACTTTACCAGTTTTGTCCGTCTCCCTTTTCCCTCGGCGGATTATGCGTGTGGCCACGTTGTCGTCGATAGCAAGGTCAAGGTCGGTGAACAGCGAGTTTAGTTTCGTACGTAGCGATACTTGAATATCCTCTTTTACCCCTTCAATTATCAGTACCTTTTGCTGTTCAAAACTGTCCTGCTTTATGAATCTAGCTCCATGTTGTTGTATCTCCGATTGGGCGGCTCTGACACTGACACGGTCTTGGTCGGTGAGGGTCGTAAGGGATACTAGACGCTTACTAATCGTGTCAAGTTGCCCGACAGTTGTCGTATTGATTTTTTCGGCAGCCTGCATTCTCTTCTCCAATCTCTCAAAGTACTTGAGTGTGGTTTTACCAACCTTGATTTGCCTGTTTAATCGTTGCTCTAATTCATTGACCTTCTCAGCAATCTGTTTGTTGCTTGACTTTGAATGTAGAGGCGGTAGAATTTCTTCCTCGGATTCGGAGTCGTTGCCCTCCGAGGACCCCTTACGGGGCTCGTCGCCATTTTTCTCCGTCATATTTATGCAGCGGTCAATTTGAAACTTACCAACCGACGAAACACACTAGGCCCAGTAGTAACCACGGTAATTTGTATAGTAATATGATCTAGGATCATATACTAAGGTTATGACAGGTCTTTGTGTGGTGTAATATATAATTTAGACGTTGATTTTCCGAAAATTATGTCCCGCGTCTTCCCACACGTCTTAGCTGGTCGCCATGTTGTTGTTGTTATTTTCTAACCAGTTACTTGTCTCCCCTTTGCAAATACTTCCCTGTCTCCACTATTGATCGGTTTGGGGTATTGCTTATTTCCCTCTGTTCTTTTTGCCATTTCCTAACTGTGGGGAATTTGGGTGCCTTTGTGATAACAACATTTCATACAATGTCTCAATATGTGTCAATATGGTCAATTTCAAAAGCCATTCAGGCTCATGCATACCAACTTCATTGGATTAAACACTGCGTGTCATAACCCATTTTGGTAGCTTACAACCCTCATCATTCATTCCTATGCAAACTGCCACAGTATTGTAATTAACACATCACTAGTTTAAAGCCTGAACTTTAATCCCCCTGAAATTATCAGCCCAACCCCCTTTTCCACCGTTTGAATGAAGTCCTTTCCCCCTGTCCTAATCAGGGCTGTGTCTATCAGTCCATGATGGATGCAGGACTTTACGAGAGCTGGAACCGTAAATCCTGCATGCCTGCCATGAATCAGGTTTACTGCCAATAGACTGATGATTAACGACCCGCGTCACACTGTGGTACTCAGCGCAGCAGACAGTGATATTTGTACTAGCAGCCATAACACAGAAAGCATGCTACTTTTTACACATACATCTAATACATCTTCCAATCATCATTGGTTGGAAAATAGAAGCAAAGGAAGAAACCAAGTGTTTTCCATAAACGTTATGTGTACTGTTGGAGGTAGCTTTATATTGAAGATGATTCTGTTTAAATTTCTAAGAATAATGAGAAACTCTCCCAAGTCTGACTGTCATTGTACTGAAAGGGTTTTCTTGCTATATGAATTAGCTTCCAATGTGAAGCCAGAGTGACATCAGACTTTCTCCAAACTCATAGTGACAACATGTCCGATATAACCTAATGAATTATACACTACATTACCAATGATTTTATACTAAGTGAGTTATCCTAGCACTCATGTAAGTTATAAATGGACATCTAAAGCAGCCTTTATCCTAGTCAAAATAATTAATGGAGCTGCCAGTGTGAAGGACCGACAGGCTGATAAACTCACTTTAACATAAATATAGTCTATAGTCCACAGTACAGTATGACCACATTAATCAGCCATGTTTCATCCACTTCTGCCTGCTTGTGGCCCCATTGGACTGTAATGACTGTTATAGGCTGTGGTAAGTGATGAAATCAGCAGCATTTAATGCAATAACAGGCCGGGTAATCACTGTGTATAATATGTCTCAGCTACATGGATAATCTAATCCTGATAACCTTGTCTTCTCCGTGTAGAATACCCAGATTACAACACACAGCAGCACTGGAGAACTGGCTGTAGCCTCGTATCAGTCAACTATTGGGGGCAAGAGACTTTCAATCTTCAAGATTGCAACGTGTCCTATTGCAACTACATGGATTCTATCCTCATTCTATTGTATAACATATATATAAAACATGGCATACACAGCTGTTGAACATGTCTTAGTAACAAAATCCTGGAACTGGAGCAGTGGGCTAACAACTGGACATCTGGGTCTAATTCTGCTCATCACATTTTCTCAAAGTGGAGGGGTCAGCTTATCTTTTAATGCAGTAATTATATTTTAAAGATTTAATTTACTCAAAAAACGGCTCAAAACTTAATCTGCAGTTGGTTTATGAGGCGCTTATATCAGAGAGGTTTTACGTTACTTCCTGCTACCAGAGTTAATCCTCCATGCTCCCCTCGTTACCTGCCTTCATTAACCGTTATTAATTACTGCTTAATCCCCCGGCCACACACTGAGCACACAGCCTGATTCATGAATTAATGTCAAGCATATATATATACACACAGGGTTTAAAGCATTGTGGTGGAACAATGTGAAGTGGCTCTTGTTCATTCCCTCTATACACAGTATAAGTTAAATCTTCCTCAGACTGACTGAGTGCCTTCCCCTGTTCTGGTGCCAATTCTGTTGGTGTAAAATGTAAATAATCCATCAAGTATTTATTGGATTCCACTTCATTAGTTAAGCAGGTTCCAGGAAGTACTTCAACCCACAAACATCCTAGAGGAGGGTCTGGAGTGGCTGCGTGGGAACAGTCTAGTACTATGAGTATATAGCATGGAGTAGTAGGAACTGGTGAGATGAATCAAACCTCATAAGCCAGATCAATGCCAATGCCCCAATATGATTATCCTATAGGGTACGACTGGATAGCAGTTAAAAATACATGCTGCAGGAATTGGGATCATCATTAAACCATTTCCTTCAGTTCCTCTTAGAGTATGTTCAGTTTGAGTGAATTGGAGCAATTGAATATAAAATAATTGCAGGATGCAGACTGCAGTTACCAGTATTCTTTAACATTTGAAGCATTACTTGGATATTGGATACCAGGCAAGTACCAAATCGGGCCTACACTTTGAGAGAGATATACCCAATACATCAAGTTATGCAATGTAGTGCCGTGTAGTGCCATGTAGTGTTCTGGAAGATGAGCAATATTGTGAAGTCAAGAAACATCTGATCAGACCTTTCATCACAAGAAGGTTACTTCTTGTCACTGACAACACACAGCACAGTTCTGGGGGTGGAGGTGGTGGCAGACAGTATCTAACACTAAACAGACTTAGATGTATTTGGAGCTATTTGGAGCTATTTGGAGCTCATGAATGAGCAACCACTCAAATTGAAGGGAAAGATCTCCTTTATCAACTGGCCAAATTTGACAAGGTAGCCTCAATGCATCAAGTTGTTAAATCAAGAAGAACCAGATATATCATTGTTTCTTTTATATCAATGATCAGGCAATTGACTATAAATTCATTCCCTGGGACTGCTGGTTGATTTTATATGTATTCCCTGAGACAGCTGGTTGATTTCAGATCTATATATCCTGAGATAGCTAAGTGATTTTAGATGAGAAAGCTGGTTGATTTCAGATGTATATGCTGAGACAGCATGCAGATTTTAGATGTATTCATTGAGACAGCTGGTTGATTTTATTTGTATTCTCTGAGACAACTGGTTGATTTTAGTTGTATTCCCTAAAACAGGTGGCAGATTTTATACGTATACCCTTACACAGCTAGTTGCTTTTAGATGTCTTCCCTGAGACAACTATTTGATTATTTCCTAAGACAGCTTGTTGGTTTTTGTATGTATTCCCTGAGACAATCAGTTAATTATAAATACATTCCCTGGGACAGCTGGCAAATTTTAGATGTGCAACCATTCGAATCGAAGGGAAAGATCACCTTTATCAACTGGCTATATGCCACAACCTTGTAATTTGCTTATGTTTGGTTGGACAGTCCGTTTCAGTGCACCATCCGTTTTACCATGCAGCCAGCAGAAGGCAAAAATACAATAGTACCGAAGTAGTTGATAGCAGTTGGTAACACGAGTGTGGACCATAAACAGAGACAGTAATATTGATGAGCATGGAGATGAATGAGCCTTTGTCTCCTGATTTTCCACACCTTGCTTTTATCCCCTCCCTGAGCAGCGACAGGACACCCAGAAGCTGTGTGTGTTTATGTGTGTATGTGTGTGTGTCAAGGGGCTCATGTATTAGCTGCTGGTGTATGTGTGTGTGTATGTGTGCGTGTCTTTGTGCATGTCGGGGGGGCTCGTGTGTGTGTGTGTATGTGTATGTGTGTGTGTCTGGGGGGGCTCATGTATGTGTGTGTATGTGTGCTTGTCGGGGGCTCATGTGTTAACTTTGTGTGCATGATATTTGTGTCTTTACATTGTTAGAAACCTTCGGTGATACATGTCTGTCATACAACAGGTTCAATGTAATTATGACGTAGATGAGAGGCTTGCATCAAAATGGGATTTTCTTGCAAAGTTATTATGTATAACTTTATTATATATAACTTTATTATGCCCAATGTACAATGAGGCATTCTTAAGCTTGGAATAAGTTTCATGTAAAGGTCTAGCCAGGCAGTGTTCTCATCTAAAACCAATGTCAATCCAAAACGCCAAAATGACACAAAATATGTATTCTCACTGTACATGTGAAACTCAACCCAGCTACCCATATCTAAAACACAAAAGCAGGATGACATTGTGTTGCTGTGGTGGCTTTGTTACATTTGTGCTGGTTCTGGGACTTCTAGAACATGGACACAGGCTTTTTATCAGATCACAAGGTATCCCATGTCCAACATTTAGGTGGAAAGTCAATGATTTTCTGAAAGCAGTGTCAACGGCCACAAGGGACAATGGTAATAACACAGCTGACAGGAACAAATCAGAGACAAGGGAATGAAACCAAAACGGGCCTGGCTATCTGCTGAAAGGGCTGTTAGGTCATCACGGCCTCAAGTGTCAACAAAAACTTTCAAAGGGTTTTATGTCAGTTTGATCAAACAGTATTCTGTGCCTGGAATCAAGCTTGTGTGAGATTCAGCTGAGGGCCTCACATTTTTCTGCCACACTTTGTTTGTAACTTCCAACTTGCTGTCAGTACACGTCTCAAATAGGAGTGTAGGGATCTCATTATGCCATCGGCATTTGCCTATTACTTAACAAATATAAAAATAGTATTTATTGGGCCACTGTTTTATCAATCACTCAGAAAATGAAAAAAATTACATTTTATTGAAAAAAGGTGCAACATTTTCAGACATATCAATCCCAGGGAGAGTCATGACAGATTGCAGCCCCCGTGTTGTGTGCCACGTTGGCTCAGACCCACATTACTGTGCAGCCTGTAAGCCGCTAGCCGCCCATATTCCATCCCCTGCTCCCCAGTAATAGGCTGAATAGGATTCCCACAGGAGCCCCTATCATTTTTCCTCCAGCGCCCACCAATACTATCTCACACGTCGCTAGTTGGGGAAGCCTCCAATAACACTTCCATCTGGCTCAGAGTCAAGCCAACAAGCCAGTCTCATACTGATTTCTACACAGATTCTAGTCCTGCTCTTTGGGTTGTGAATAGTTTTCTGGTTGATATAAGACATTGCTGCTTCACAATTATTCACCCGATATTACTAACACATGAAGTCCCCTTTAAACCATTATAAAGGCACATGCATATTGATTTGGCATGGTCATCCCCATATTTGACAACCACAGATCAATACTGGTACTATATTCAGACATGGTTCAAGGTGATCCATGTTATTGAAACCCACCTAGGCCCCAACACCGCCCAATAGATTTCATTCTTTTAAATGTGCTTTTATACTAGGGTGGGAGTGCCAATGCTGTACCCATGACCATCATAGCAGACAAGCTGGCCTCAATGTTGGAGAGGCTCACTATGGTGTAATGGTATCTGTAACAGTTTCCCTGAGTAGACCAGAACAGACTGTAGTTAAACGGTCCCCCTAGTGTCCCTGGTAGAACTAGTGAGATGCCTGTCTGCTTTATTACAAGGTAGGCAAGATCACAGACCCTGTTTGGTGATGGCAGGAGGTGAAGCCGGAGATATGAGGCTTTATTGCTCGTCCTTATCACAGATAACAGGAACAGGCCTCTCCTCACACCCTGAGCTGCTCTTATTGAAGAAGCTGGCTGCTCATCCTAATTTGATATTGATTACTGATGACTCCTTGACACGGCGACATCCTGGTGTAATGTCAGAGCCAATCATGACGTCATAATGACATCTGGTAGTCTGTAACTATGGTAACCAGTTCAGGGCCAGGTTCCCATGGTGATAAGGAGAGCAGCTCTGTAACTGTAGGACCCTAGCTGCACTTCTAGGTGGTATGTTAGACATCATGGGTTGCTATGGATACAGGGTGTATTGATCATGGCTGGCATCAGAGGCAGAACAAGATGGTCGTGTGTCGTTATGTAACACAGGCCCTTCTTGTAGCCTCCTGTCAGAGGCTGCTATCTTCTACAAATTTCTGTTTGTCTTTGACACAAACTAGACATAAAAACAATGGTGTGGATAGCAGAGAGGTTGTGTGAGCTGACACAGCTTACAATATCCATGTGGATGAATGAGACGGGTTCAGGTGCAATAATACCTCATCTAGGTGGGACAACCTTGGGTGGTTAATCAGATGGATGTGGAGGGCAGGTACATATACAGGCAGTAAGGTTAGCGACAACCACCAGACATATATTACTGTAGTTTAGATTTAAGA
This sequence comes from Harmothoe impar, assembly GCA_947462335.1. Lineage (NCBI taxonomy): Eukaryota > Metazoa > Annelida > Polychaeta > Phyllodocida > Polynoidae > Harmothoe > Harmothoe impar. Next base: position 69,410,918 of record OX381718.1, on the reverse strand, counting down.
CCTTGCACCATATTGATATGGAGAGGACCCTCACCAAGCATTAGCAAAACTGCTGCTAGATCAAATTAGGCAAACTTTTGGTGTAACCTTTTTCTCTAAATAAACTCATTTACGAGTTACGAGTTCAAGGGTTATAGGATGGTGGAGGATGGAATTACAGATTGGTTTTAGGAAAAGCCTTGAAGGCAGTAACTGAGGCGTTTCTGCCAACAAGGCTGTGTCAAGTTAACACTGGGGCTGTCAGCCTAACTGCATCTTTTTATATTCTGTGCCTGCAGGGTCTCTGCCTGTACAGACTAGGGAGTAGTATAGTATGTATCGGAACGGGACTATAGTTAAGTACTGTTTATTACTCAATCGACATGCAGCCAATCAGAGGCCTCCATTTGGTCACGTGACCCGTTGCCATGGTAACGTGACCTACTTAGGGCTCTCAGCCAATCAGAAGCCAGCATTCTGGGTGACCTACTGACCTACTTAGAAGCTCTCAGCCAATGAGAGGCCGGCATTCTGGTAACCATGGTAACGTGACCTGCTTACGTCACGTGACCTACTTAGGCTCAGCCAATCAGAAGCCGGCATTCTGGTAACTAGGGTAACGTGACCTACTTAGGGTTTGTTTGTAAACAACACCACGTGGCTCTCTTGTTTGTAAACAACACCACGTGACACGTGCCTGTTTGTAAACAAACAACGTATATATAGAAAAAAACACAACAAGTTCCATCTTATGTTAAAATTATATTTTCGAATAAAAAAGCACATCTGTAACTACGCGCGTTCTCATTCAAACACTATAACACTATCATACCGTAGCAGCAGCAGGTAGGACCGGAAGAAAAGCAAGCGCACGAGCAGAAGCGACGACACCATTTGCACCATCCGGCCGTCGCGTTGGTAGCCCTACTACCCGTCGCGCGTTCCACTGGAGCGGCTTTAAGAGTGACAAATGACGATTCTTTGTCGACGCGACTGCTAACATCAGCATCGGCAGCAGCATCGGCAGCATCGGCAGCAGCATCGGCAGCAGCGGCAGCAGCCTCGGCAGCAGCGGTAGCAGCAGTAGCAGCAGCGGCAGCAGCAGTAGCGTGAGCATTAGCAACAACAGCAGCAGCGACAGTAGCAAGGGCGGCAGAGCGGGCACTAGTAGCGTTATCAGCGGCGTCATCGGCAGCCGCAACAGCATCAGCAGCAGCAGCGTCGGCATCGGTGGCATGAGTAGCTGCATCGGCGGCAGCAACAGCAGCAGTCACAGCCGCAGCGGCAACAACAACAACGTCATCACGACCCGCGTCACTAACAGCCGCAGTAAATGCAGCAGTAGCACGCTGAGCAGCACTAGCAGCAGCAGCAGCAGAGGCTACAGCATCAGCTTCACATTCGCGCGCCGCTTCGTCATTCCGCTTCATGTCACGGTAGCAACTTTCCATCACGAGGATCTGCAAATTGAGGCGCGGTGCTGGTGGTAGTAGTAGTAGTAGTAGTAGTAGTAGTAGTAGTAGTAGTAGTAGTAGTAGCGTGAACGATGATGACGATGCTGAATGTGGTTTCACTCCCCTTATATACCCTTACGCCCCGCCTTTTTTCAAGCCACCGGCCAGCTGCCCCTTCACGGCAGGTCTTTAGATCAGCCTTAAGTCGCTTACTACGTGGCTCATCATCCCTCTAATCGCATTTTCCAGCCGCCAGCCGGCTGTCTGCTGATGACAGGCGAGGGTGATTTGTTTTTTTCTTTAGATATAAGCCGCTTACCACACGCGCACCCTCTAGTCACAGACAGAGTGACAGAAAGGGAGGGGGTCGCTTTGTTCACGCTACCTGTAGTTGTTTTTCTATACACACGCTGAGCCCATGACCCGTTAATCCTTTATACAGGTAACACGCGTTCAACTAATTACCCTATTGTATGACAGTCGGTACACGGATTTAATTTTAAACCGCCTTCCCATCTGGGATCCATGTCTGGCGGGGTGGAAGGATCCAGCTGAAAAGTGTGATTAGGGCTTTTGTTTCTCTTATGCTAGCAGCAGGTCAGCATGCGACAGCTGAAAATGTCAGACTCGCCGCTCCTATAAAAGACTGAGATGCGTCTCTCTTTCCACACACCCTTCTACCATCGCCGCCGACACCGCCACCGCCGGCCGGCCAGCCGACCGCCGCCACCGCCTGCAGTCACCGCCATCACGCCAGCAGGGAATTTCGAGCTGAGTCTGCTTATTGCTTATTTTTTTTCTTTGAGCTTTTTTTGTTTTCTTAAATTTGTATTTTCACTCAGGCTTTTTTGTTTCGGAGGAAAGAAATATGGCGCTGCAGAGGGCGCGAGTTTCTAAAAGACGGTCGCGCGAACAAAGCGCTCTCCTCAACTGCCCGGCTATTTTTTTATCTCAAAGGAGAGAGCGTCACGTAGTTGAGGTTCACGCTTCTCTTGAGGCGTACCGAATTCTCGAGAAATGCAAAGCTGAGCGCCATCGTCGTTATACAAGAGCGGAAAAGGAAAACGTAGCGACATGGCCGAGAGCCGTCTTCTCAGAACAGCATTTACTCTACTATTGCATAACAGCTGCTCTCAGCGCCCCCACTCGTTGGGCGTTTCATGAAAAGAAAGAGCGCCGCTACTCTCCTCACCCTGCCTCCTCTTATAAAGTGAGAATAAGTGCTATGAAACGATTCGACAAGCCGATCGGTTTCTTGGGAGCGACTGCAGCTCCCACTCGGTGGGCGCGCGTTGTGGCCGACGTGAACACGGTCTCTAAACGTTTCGACGTCGTCACTTGTTATCCCGCATATTGCAACGCAGCCGAATTGAAGAAGATAGGGACGCACTATTTTAAACCATACGCTCCAATATGTATTTGTCACCGCCGCGCTCACACGCCTTATTGCTTTTTCGAGACGATCGTGTCACAACACAGAAATAGAAAAAAAAACGGCAAAGCGACGAGCTTTGCCTAAATGATCAAAAAAAAAAAAAAAAAAAAAAAAAAAAATCTCCTCCTCCTCCTCCTCCTCCTCCTCCTCCTCCTCCTCCTCTTCTTCTTTTTTTAAAAAAAAATAAATATTTGTATCAGACTCCTCTGGAGTCTGATACAAACATTTATGACTATTGAGTGAAAATAGAATTTTATCGCAAAAAAAAAAGCACTTCTGCCGCCGCTACTGTGACACCGGCCGGAATCAATAAAAAGGTCGGCGGACTTTTCTCCACAACCATTCACCACCGACCGTTCGAGTGAGAAACACAGCAGACAGTCAGACACACAACCGCTCTCTGACGCGTCCTGAAAAAAAAACAAAAAAAAAATGTCCAGTAGTAAAAGCAAACTCTTCACAGAAATTCATTTCGACGCTCGACTACAAGGACCCTTTAGTTGTATCATTAGCGGTCCGTCGGGTTGTGGAAAATCGCGCTTGGTGGATCAATTTCTGAGCGACGTGAACAATTTGGTCACGCCGCCGGTGGAAAAGACTTTTTACCATTACGGCGAGTGGCAACCTCTGTTTGAAAAAATGGCAAATCGGTACGGTGTGGAATTCAGAGAAGGTCTTCCTAGCAAAGAGTCTATAGCGGGAGACGTGGAAGTAGCAGAAGACGCTGTACGACCCCACACTCTACTGATATTGGACGATCTGATGAGCAGTTCCAATCAGCAAGTGGTAGCCGACATCTTTACTAAATACTCGCATCACTGGAACGTGAGCGTCATATACATCACTCAGAACCTCTTCCAGAAATCACCCGACTTTCGAACTATGAGTCTGAACGCTCACTACATGATCGTTTTCAAGAACCCGCGCGACATGGGGCAAATAGCTAGTCTGTCTCGCCAGGTGTTTCCGTCCAACGCGGCGGCCCTCTCTAGTATATTTACCCATGAACTCAAGCGACCTCACTCATACCTCCTCCTGGACTTCAAGCAGTCAACACCTGACGATCTGAGAATACGCTCCTCTTTGACGGCCATACACTCTCAGCTAGTGTTCGTACCGCTAGACAAAAAAAAGAACAACAGAAAGCAGTAGCAAAAAAAAAATGTCTTCTCATCTACTCGAAAGACACTTTGGTACTCTCAAGCACTTAGCTAAGTGCTCGCCAAAGGACTGCTCGCATCTAATAGACTCTGGAAGCGACGAGCTGATCGCAGCGTTGAGTGAGATCTGTCACAATTTACTGGTAGGGAACATCCCGCTCAGCGACAAACAACTGGACAAGCTTCGAGAATCGGCTGACGTGTTGAGGGAGGTCGGCAAAAAATCTACGCCCATCAAAAAAAAGAGACGCGTCTTGGTACAAGAGGGAGGTTTCCTCATTCCGGCTCTCATAGGGATGGCCTTACCGCTTATAAAGAGCATTCTCCGTATATGAGACACGTCATTCGACACCTACTCGCCGACAGCACCACCACTACCGCCACCACCAGCGTCATTGCCACCGGCGTCCCCATGACGGACTCAGAGCAGCAACAACACTACAAACGTTTAGCGCTCGTGGATCCTGAGACGCTCTACAAATCATCACGAGCAGGTCTACTTCATCATGTGCCCGCTGCTGCTGCTACTACTAGCGCTGCTACTACTGCAGTCGCTGCTGCTAGTACTTCTACTGCTCCAAACCTTCCTCCTCTTCCTGATGAGCGCACTGAAAAGAACGAGAGTTCCGCTCCTGCCACCGCCGCCCGCCTACCCGCCGACATGGCCTATTACCACAAGCAGGCAGAGCAGTCCCTTCATCCCGACGCGGCCTTGCACCAGGTGCTACAGTTTATCTACAGGGACTTGGATTTAGTGTTGAACGACCCCACTTTGGAATCGCGCGAGAAAATGTTGAAATACCGAAGGTTGTTGAATAGATTGCAATTTTTTCTCGCGAATCCCCACAACAGCAACATCTCTTCGTCCTACTCTTCTTCGCCCCCGGCTCACCTCCGTCAGTCTGCTGAAGAGGCCAGCGCGTCCCTACTCGAGCGGTTGGCGAACCAAGTTCCCAAGAGGAGTCGCCGCCGGACCGTGGAGCTGTACAAACAATTGGAGAAATCCGGAGTGATCAAGTGGAACGAGGACGGGGCGGTGCGCGAGATGTCGGGTCGGAGAATACCACCTGAGCAGCGCATCAACATAGTGGACTTACTGAACGACGCCGCCAGGTTCAGGAAGACGGCGCCCAGACCGGCGGGCTACTCGCCGTTCACGAAAGCGCTGCGCGAAGCGGTTCCCACCACAGACGCCTTGATCGGAAACCATCTGTATAAAGCGAGCGGACCTGGCCAAAGTTTGGACACACGGCTTGCTGACAGAGGTCGGAAACGACCGAGCTTCGAATCGGAAGAAGGAGAAGCAGCAGCAGCAGCAGCAGCAGTAGCAGCAGCAGACTCTTCTCTGCAGGTGGTGGACGATCAATCCTCTGACGACGAGGAGGACGACCGTGAACTTTTCCAAACTCCGACTTCCTATAGGAGCGCGCCGCGTAGTAAGAAAAGGAAAGCGCGCAACCGCCTAGCGGCGAGCTCGTCTTTCACGCCCTCAAGAGACCCGCGATGGGCAAACCAGTGAAGAGACTGACCAAGAAGGAAAAAGAAAAGAAGCGCGTAGTAGCTAGATATACCGACGTCAAAGCGCCCTCCAGTTTCACTAGCGTGACTAAACTCCAGAAACAGCATTTTCGCCACCTGAACCCGGCCGTCATCCGAGACGCTTTAGTGTCGCTGGACGCCTACACTAAACATAAACCCATTCGGAGAAAATTCGCAAGGAACAAGACTATAACCGGCGCAATCGATCAGCAGTGGCAGATAGATCTGATGGACATGCAAGCTTTGGCGTCTCACAACGACCGCTTCCGGTACGTGGTGACGGCGATCGACGTTTTCTCTAGGTACGCGTGGGCCGTTCCCATTAAATCCAAGAGCGGCGCTGATGTCACCGAGGCCTTCCGAGAGATGACAGGCCCTGGCGAGAGACGACCGCGCACTGTTCAGACAGACAAGGGGAAAGAGTTTTTGAACAAGATCTTTCAAGATCACTTGAAGAGCGAGGGCATAGAGTTCTTCACTGGCGAGAACGACGACATCAAAGCTAGTCTAGTGGAGCGCTTGAACCGCAGTCTGAAGGAGAAGCTGTGGCGTTATTTCACACACAAGCGCACGTATCGCTACGTAGACGTGCTGCACCATGTAGTGTCTTCTTACAATCGCACTCACCACAAGACGTTGAAAATGGCGCCGGCTCAAGTCAGCTCGGAAAACAGCGAAACAGTTTTCTACCGACAAGATCTCCCAACTAACAAACAAATCGACGAAATATGGAAAAAGAAGAAAAAAACAAAGACGTCCGCCGTCGACGTCATCGCTCCGGGTGACAGAGTGAGGATGTTGAGAACCAAAGGCGCCTTCGACAAAGGGTACGAGGGAAACTGGCGCGAGGAAGTGGTGGACGTTGCTAACACGTTGGGAAGCAGAGGGTTCGAGCTGAAAGACGACAAGGGCGAGGAGATAAAAGGCGTCTTCTACCCGGAAGAGGTTCAGAAGGTGTACAAGAGTCGTTACGACAAGAACTACCTGATAGACGAGGTGTTGCGCCGCAAGACCGTCGACGGTAAAGAGTTAGCTTTCGTACGTTGGTTAGGTTACGACGACAAGTTCAACGAGTGGATCCCCGTCAAAAAAATAACGTAACAAAATGAACATCACTCTACCTAGCAACAGCTCTATGGAGTATTATCCTGACAACAGCTTGACGTCTTTCCGAACTCACTTCGACTCGCCGCTCCTTCTGCCCGAAGCGTACGAAGCGGCTCTGACTGAGATCATCCTCCCTACAGAATGGACTAACGTGCACGACGACGACTTGATCATCGTTGTTCCTCTGCGCACCAAAGGTTCGCTAGAGGAGGCGATCCAGGTTTTAAAAGAAACTAATTTCTCCGAAGGAAAAAAACCACAGGTAGACTGGAAGAGAATGAAAAACGCGAACGGTCTGAGCAAGCTAACGTTCAGCTCAAAATTCCCGCTGAACTGGAAGGAAGCGAGCTATGTAACGGTGGAAGAGATATCAGACACGTCGGAAGAGCAGCAATTGAAACCGGAAACAAAAAGGTTCAAGAGAGAGGTCGACTTGAGACAGACGAATGCCGTATACAAGCAGTTCTTGTCCCCGGCGGTGAAGAAGAAGACGATCAGCCATCAAGCAAGACAGATGATCGAAAAGATGGAGAAGGACATGGGAGTGCGCAGTTTCATGCCAAACATATTCGAGATACCTCCTATTTTCACCGGAAGCAACCACACCCTAGTCGAGCGCTTGAGTGAGACGTTGCGAGATGACAGACTAGAGGGCGACAGCTTCTTGCTCAAACCGATGCGGATCTTATCGTACGACGCCAAGACGAAACGCGTCACCATCAAACCGCCGAGACACTGTGCTGTCCTGCTGAGTCAGCATCTCGCATGCGTTCTAGGCTTCGGAGAGAAGACGTGTTTCGCGTCGCCGACTACCGGCGCCTACTCGATGGATGTTTACGGGGACGTGCACTCTGTGTACATATACACCGACATGATCCAGGAGAGACGTGTGGGCGACATGCAAGTGCCGCTGTTGCGCTGCGTGGCGGTGGACAGAGGCGGAAAGCGTCGAGGTGGCGTGCAAGCTATCAGTTTTCCCCATTTGGATTATTTCCCCTTGAAATCCAAGAGGTTTACCGAGGTCGGCATCTATTTAAGAGACCGATCCGGTCATTCCATCCCATTCGGTAGAGGCGAGGTGACCGTGACACTTCATCTGAGACCTATTGAGCGCTGAAAGAGAGAAAAATGATGCGTCAACGCGTTCCGTACTTTCCACCCAGGCGCACCGACTTCGGCAGAGGGTACAGCGATTACTACAACGCGCAGCTGGGCAACGGCGTGACCGTGTACAGCGGGCGCTCTTTCCAGAGCGGGCACGGTTTGGGCGGCGCTCTGTTAGGTCTGATGCGCTCGGCTACCCCGCTATTGAAGTCGGTGGGAAAAACGCTGCTCCGCGCCGGTGTGGGCGTAGCTAAAGATGTGCTGGCGGGTCGGACTTTAAAGAGCAGCGTGAAAGACCGAGGCGCAGGCGCTCTGAAGAGACTGGCGAGTACGGCGTTCTCGGGAGGAAAGACGTCTGTCGCGTCTAAGAAAGGGTCGAAACGTCGTCGTGGGCATTCCCCTCAGACGGGCGGTGGCTCTTGCAAGAGACGTAGAGGGGATGTATTCGACCGGTAAGCGCCTAGGCGTTCAGGTATAAATAAAAAGACTGGAGGGGGCCGGCGTCAGTCTGTCGGCCGCGTGAAGAGAGAACACAATGGCTTACGTACACGAGAGCAGTAACGAGTGCGCGCTCTCTGAGCTCGACCTGCACACCGTAGCGCCGACTCAGACTACTATCTTAAAGTCGTCTTTCCTGGGGATAGAAACAAAAAACTCTTTAGAGGATGGAGGTAACATAAATTTCACCATCAACAAGTCGCAAGAGTACACAGACCTGAACGAGAATTACCTTCATCTGGAATGTCAAGTGCTAAAGGACGGAGCGGCGATCGAGGCCACCGACGCGGTAGCTCCGGTGAACAACTTGGCTCACTCGCTCTTCAAAGACGTCCAAGTCTCCATCGGCGGTTTCAAAGTGTCTGGCAACACCGAGACCTACCCTTACCGAGCTTACTTGGAAGGGTTACTCAACTACAACAAAGACGTGAAGGACGGCGTCATGAGCGCCCAGGGGTGGCATGAAGATACGCCCGGTCAGTTTGACACGTTGACTGACGCGAATGCGGGGTACAAAGCGCGCAAGAAGCTAATCTCCAACAAGCGCTTTTCGCTGATGGCGCAACTGCACTTTGACCTGGCTCATCAACCGAAGCTCATCGTTGGAGAGACAGAAATCAATCTCACTCTGAAACAAGCGGCGCCCTCTTTCTATCTGATGTGCGCCGCTGACGGAGGCTACAGCTTGAAGATCTACAAAGCAAAGCTCTACGTGCGACGCGTGCTGGTGGCGGACGCTGTAGCGGAAACGCACGAGAGAGCGGTGATAGAACACGGGCCCTTCGACTACCCGGTGAACAGAGTGGAGGTGACGACCTACGCCATCCCTCAAGGTAACAGAGATCACAGCTACACGCACTCCAACACAGGCCAGCTTCCCAAGTCGATGATGATTTGCTTCCTTGACCACGACGCCTTCAACGGTAGCTACACCAAGAACCCGTTCGAGATGAAGCATTACGACATCAGCTCGCTTCAAGTGATAGTGAACGATCAGAAAGTGCCGAACGACGCCTACGTGCCCGACTTTAAGACCAAAGCGGCCGTGAGAGAGTACTTGGCGCTACACACGGAAACGGGGATGTACGAGGGCGCGCGCTCCTGCGGTATTTCATACGAACAATTCCTGAACGGTTACACGGTGTTCCCCCTCGACTTAACCCCAGACAGATCGCACGACGGGTGTCGCGTGAACCTTATAAGAGCGGGTCAGCTGAGGGTGGAAGTCAGTTTCCGCTCGGCGCTACAAGCGACAACAACGGTGCTACTCTACTTGGTGTACGACAACGTCGTCGAGCTGACCCGAGATCGACACCCCGTCACCGACTACCACATGAACTGAAGACAAGACGGCGGTACTTGGCGTATCGTATGAACACGCTTGAAATAAGCAGAGTGTTGAAGGAAAACGTTCACACAAAACATCGTTTCCTGGGCGTTTTCTCTTGTGACACTATTCCGAAGCACCCTATCAAAGACACTTGTTTCGTGAGCAACACAGATCCGCAACATTTACCAGGTCAGCATTGGGTGGCGTTTTACGTGTCGAGCACGGGTGAAGTGTACTACTTTGATTCCTTCGGCTTACCGCCGCTGAGTGCGGAGTTCTTGTCTTTCGTGGAACGCTCTGCTCCGTTCAAGTGGCAAAGAAACCGCATTCAACTACAAGACACTTCTGCTGACACCTGTGGACCTCATTGCGTTCATTTCCTAATTGAAGCATGTCGAACAAGAAACCCCAAGAAGTGCGTCAGGCGCATGAGCAAAATCCCAAAGCTGAGCGACCGGGTCGTGAGTCAGAAGCTATCGATGATGCTGTTGTGACGGGTTGTTGCGATGGCGGCCGTTTCATGGAGACAAAGATTCTCTGCCTTGCCGAAATGGTGTTGGATTTATCCAAAGTCGTGCAATGTCTATTGGAGAAAAGTCGTCCGGGGTGTGGTGGTGCGAGTGACGGCGGCGTGAGACTTTGCGGCCTGTTGAGTTGCTGCAAATCGAAGAAGCGAGCTAAAAAAGCATAAACTTGTGTGTTTTTTCTGATTGAAAATGAAAAAATAAAGAATAAAATGAAAAGAAAAGAAATTATCTTGTTGTGTTTTTATTTCTATATATAAGTTACATAACTTTTTTTTGTTTGTTTGTTTACAAACAGTCACGTGTCACGTGGTGTTGTTTACAAACAAGAAAGCCACGTGGTGTTGTTTACAAACAAACCCTAAGTAGGTCACGTTACCCTAGTTACCAGAATGCCGGCTTCTGATTGGCTGAGCCTAAGTAGGTCACGTGACGTAATTAGGTCACGTTACCATGGTTACCAGAATGCCGGCCTCTGATTGGCTGAGAGCTTCTAAGTAGGTCAGTAGGTCACCCAGAATGCTGGCTTCTGATTGGCTGAGAGCCCTAAGTAGGTCACGTTACCATGGCAACGGGTCACGTGACCAAATGGAGGCCTCTGATTGGCTGCATGTCGATTGAGTAATAAACAGTACTTAACTATAGTCCCGTTCCGATACATACTATACTACTCTAGGGCTTTCATACCATCACCAACACCAGCTCCCTCACACCTCATCTAGGTAAAAGCCTACCACAACAAGATGTCTGACCTTCAGCTGACCTTCACTGTAACACAGCCTACTTCAACAAGATATCCGACCTTCAGTGTAATTATCCATCCTTCAGTTTCGTGACCCTTTTTTGATTGACATTGTGAGGTAGCTGACCTTGAAGTGACCTCTGTTGTCATGTGTCTTACTATGACCTGCCTGTCTGACCTTCATACAACCTCTGCTGTAAGTTGTCTGACCTTGACTTGACCTTGGTCACAAGGATGACAAGACCCTGAAAACTTGTCTTCAGTCTTACAAGGACCTTTTTCACAAGGCTTGAAACAACTTTTATACCAACATTAAAGGTTTAAATATCCATTTGAGTGAGTGTAGCTATGGTGGAATTTAATATACCCAACTTTTATGTGAAAAGCCACAGCTACTCCAAATTCATATCCAAACCAAGCTTATACAAAGTAGGTTTAGGAGAAGGCACCTTGTTCTCGGACATACTTTATAATGCGTAGTAAGATGAGCCCTCATTACAAACTGCTACAGACGAGACCCCCGCGGGTAACCCGTGACAGACAGCTGGCTTTTTGATATTCTACTTTAATTGGGGTGAGAATGTTAAATGAGGAGCCCCTTACTACATCTTGGTGAAAGATTTATTTACGTAGAAGCCATATTGACAGGCATCGTTAAATGTGTACATTGTTGTGTGTTGGAGTACTGGTAGAGGATGGTCATTTACTATTAGATGAGGGGCTAGTTGGGAGGGGGAGATTTATGTTCAAATTTAATCCTCAACAAGGGGAAGGGGCAGAACAAATTATTGTCTGCTTAGTTAATATGTAGTATTTTCCACCAAACAAATTACTCAATTGATGAAAAGGGTTTTAATGAATTGGATGTCTGTACCTTTACTATAAGAAAAGAACATAGTTTCTGACCTACAGTAAATCAGATAACACTAAATACTCTATTTATTTCCACAAATCCAGCATACATTGCCATAAAGTTATTTCTGTTTTAATTGTGTTGTTATGATGAATCATCTCAGAGTGATTGAAGAGTAGCTGTGTCAATGTCTAATTTATAGACTATAGCACAAGGATAGTTTGTAATACCTAGATGTGAGAGGAGTGAGGAGTGACGTAGGAGAGGTCTGAGACTGCAGCAAACTACAGGGCTGCCTTCTCTCTGCCCTGTCTTTACCTGCTGCCAGCTCCCGACCCACTTCTAGTCAATGACAAACCACCCCCACTCCCTGTGTCATCCCACAACCATACCACAACCAAACACCACACTCACTGATGTAATCACTCGGTTGGAGCCAGGGTTTTCGGTAGAGGGCTGTGATACAGATTCTGACCCAGCCGGGATTGAATTGGCATGAATTAAACAATGCTTCCCACTGCAGGCTTAGTAAGAAAAGGATCAATTGGGGATGGCAGTGGTTGCACAGATTTTATCTTTATTGTTGGATCACAGTTAAGAGTATGGGAGTTACTGAAGAGGATTTTTATCACAAGTATGGCTACAATCAGGCCGTACAACTGGCATCCAACTTCATCTGACAAAGTGCATTCAAATTGTATTCATTGTAATGGACCAAATAGCAATTACATTAAAAGAGTTTATTTGACTTTTCTCTAACCTTTGTAGAAGTTTCGTTCAACTGTCTAATCTATTGCTACACTTGACTGAGTCAAATGGAAACCACAACTTATTTTATGCTTTGAATATTTGAATATTGATGCCAATAACTGTATCCCTGAATTTCCTGTCTGATTGAACATTTCTACTTCCTGTACACACAATCATGGGGTTTCAGTTCATTTTTTATTTGGCAATGTTTCTCTGAATGTGCTCTGAAAACTGAAGCATACAGCTTCCAGAAACCTTAACCAGTTTAAACTAATTGGTTCAAACCTAAATTTAGGCTGCGTAATGTGATAATGATGTGAATCAGGCAGGCATGACATCTCGATACACTGACTAATTATCTAAGTGTGATATCAGCTTGTTCGTAAAAAGCTACTGGATTATGAGCTAATGATACATTTAACATTTTGACGCACAGAAGGAAACGAGAATAGAACATACTCCCACGTTGCATCCTAATTTGCGTCATTTGATTTTACAACTATCAAATCTGGTTGAGTGGAACGCATTAAAATACCCAATGTTAATGCATGATAGCCCCATAGCCCTTCTCCCACATAGTTTCCTTAGAATCCCTTTCACCCTAATTACTAGTCTTGAAGAGCATCACTATGTAATAGTTCCATAAACAGCCCTACCTGAAAGCATTCAGAACCTGATCCATCTAACTTTACATGCAGGCAGGGCTGGGTGTCATAACTGTGTGTATTATTTACGGTCCTACTTCAGGCCCAATACAAGCCTTATTGGCCGCCAGTTGCCGCACACCACCCTGCTTTATGTGCACAGGGCCCTGCACTGACAGCCTAGTGCTTCTCCCATTTCTCTCCTCAGGGTTTCCTTCCCTAGAAGTGCCCCCTGTACTCACCCACTGTACAAGGTACTTCAGTACTGGACACTTACCTATATTACATGTAGGTATAGTGTCCTACTTCCCTAGAAGTGCCCCCTGTACTCACCCACTGCCGTGTACAAGGTACTTCAGTACTGGATACTTACCTATATTACATGTAGGTATAGTGTCCTACTTCCCTAGAAGTGCCCCCTGTACTCACCCACTGCCGTGTACAAGGTACTTCAGTACTGGACACTTACCTATATTACATGTAGGTATAGTGTCCTACTTCCCTAGAAGTGCCCCCTGTACTCACCCACCGTACAAGGTACTTCAGTACAGGACACTTACCTATATTACATGTAGGTATATTGTCCTACTTCCCTAGAAGTGCCCCCTGTACTCACCCACTGCCGTGTACAAGGTACTTCAGTACTGGATACTTACCTGTAAAGGGAAGGAGGAACAACATTAGTAACGGCATTTAGAGTATATGTAGAGGACGTGGGAATTCCTATATATTTTAGATAATTATCAACAAAATGAAGCATATCGAGTGATATTTATGTTAGATATACAAAGTTTATCAGGGTTTTCATAGACACATTCATGTCATTTTCATATTTCATCGGGAAATATTTGGCATAATCACAGCACCTTTATATAAGCTGAAACCGTTTCATATACATTGACCCATTCTTTTTAATGGAGATAAATGAGTGCAAAAATACAGTATAACATGGTCTGTGTCTACTCTATTTGTAGACCAGAGGTGACAAGAGTGTGGAGCAGGAGCAGGAGGAGGGGTAAATCATCCCCTACCAATGCCCCCAACTGCACAGCCTCAGCACCCTGTGGTGGAGACAGGTTGTGACAAGGTTACTGCTGTATCAATCTCCACCACAGGGTAATGCAATGAGCTGCTCCTCCCCAGGGGCAGTGGGTCAAGTCCAAGATCTGCTCAGCACAGAACTCAATACTTGGTTAAGGTTCAAACTGTGAGCTGCTGATTCAATACTCTATAAGGACAGCACCAATCCTAGGTCAACAGTCTGATCAGTATGGTATGATACTGTTCTGTGGTGAAAGTAGTGCTTGCAGCAGGATATTCTGCTAGTTCACCCCCCCTTCCCACCACGCAGACACCTCTGGAGGGTCTACTGTGGTCATATTGCATGAACCATTTTATGCAAACATCTGGCAGGATACGAAGCAGAATGAAACCAGTATTCTACATTTAACACATAGGGTGGACTTTCCAGCTGCTTTAACCCTACACCACACTGTCCCTAACCCCCCCCCCCCCCCCACTTTCCATGCCATCCCTTCACCCTACATGGCTGACATGAGACTGAGACCGAGCCGCACTAAACTAGACATGATTTGGGGCACTGCAGTCCCTGCTGGCCACTGGGATGAGACCTGAGGGCACCCAAAGAGGTGAGGGGCAGACGGAGCTGGTGAGGGGAATATCTAGGGTATCGTGGCTGAGGTATCATTTGGGAGAAGGCAAGCAGCCTAGGATGAAATGAGGCATTTGGGGATGGTCGGTCACAGCAAGGCTCAAATTGCTGTTAAAACATCAGATTGGTCTTGACCTGCTTCTGTCAATATCAAAGTGCATTATAGTTGTACCATAGAAATCAGACACATCGTATTACTGACAGGCCTATATATATATACATTATAAGGGTTCGAAAGTCTGCACGTTTAAAGCTTTACAGTTAGACTGAGGATTAGGTCAACTTGGTTGGGGGTAAAGGACTGCAGTAGCCATCAAGCAGCACTTAACTGAGGACTTAAATGGCCTGCCCAGTCTCAAGTGACTGCCACCAATGGATGTAGTCAGTGTGAATGTAATACAGGCAGCACTACCTCCCACTTTCTGTGTAAAAGCCGCCACAACAGGCTCCCCTCTACCCCGTCTGGTGCCACAACAGGCTCCCCTCTACCCCGTCTGGTGCCACAACAGGCTCCCCTCTACCCTGTCTGGTGCCACAACAGGCTCCCCTCTACCCCGTCTGGTGCCACAACAGGCTCCCCTCTACCCTGTCTGGTGCCACAACAGGCTCCCCTCGACCCTGTCTGGTGCCACAACAGGCTCCCCTCTACCCTGTCTGGTGCCACAACAGGCTCCCCTCTACCCCGTCTGGTGCCACAACAGGCTCCCCTCTACCCTGTCTGGTGCCACAACAGGCTCCCCTCTACCCCGTCTGGTGCCACAACAGGCTCCCCTCTACCCTGTCTGGTGCCACAACAGGCTCCTCTCTACCCTGTCTGGTGCCACAACAGGCTCTCCTCTAAGTAGTATAGTATGTATCGGAACGGGACTATAGTTAAGTACTGTTTATTACTCAATCGACCTGCAGCCAATCAGAGGCCTCCCTTTTGGCGGGAAATTCAAAAGCAGCCAATGAGAGGCCTCCCTTTTGGCGGGAAATTCAAATAGGTCACGTGACCGGAAGTGACCTACTTCCGGTCACGTGACCTTTGGGCGGGAAATTCAAATAGGTCACGTGACCGGAAGTGACCTACTTAAGAGGGTCACGTGACCACCATGTTGGCGGGAAATTCAAATAGGTCACGTGACGGGAAGTGACCTACTTAAGGGGGTCACGTGACTACTAGGTTGGCTTTCAAAATAAGTCACTTGAGATTTTGATGGATAAATAAATTTAAAAAAAGAAAAAAAAAGCAAGCTGAAAAAAGCTTGCTAAAAAATAATTTAAAAATGTGGCTCTTTTTTTCTAGGGGGGGAGGGGCACTCTGGGGGGCACTCTTTAAGATGCATGGGGGGGGGAGGGGGGGGAGGGGGGGGGAGGGGCAGGGTTTTTTAAGAGTGAGACTCGCTTCTCTGCCCTCTCTAAAAGAGAGGGCAGAGAGGCGAGTCTACTTACAATGAAAGGTATCATGATTGCGTTTATGATGATGTGCATCATGATGTGACTATCTTACAACCCTATGAGAAATAAGCAAGACATGGGCGTACTTACACGGGCTATTTGTAAACTAATGAATGTGACTTCTTCGTTAAAATCAGTATCTACAACTCTTTTAAGCCTAAGGCTTTTTCTTGAGTTTATTCTTTTGTTCAATTTCGGGCCCACCTCAAAAGAGGAATAGGCCCTCTGTAGCACTTGTCGCTTGCTCATCAATCAGAGCCGGGGTGTAGAAGGCCCCTGCCCTGTCGGGTACGTTCTCCCTCTGGTACGTTTTTGGTTAGTTTGGAGCTCTCAGTCGACTGTCTTATCCACCTTAAAAAAACCAGACTTTCGGTGTCTCATGATAAAACTGGTGCCTTATACTAAGTGCTGGATTACTTTCTCATTTTTTTAGTGTTCTATCCGATGCTTATTTAATTTTTGCACTGATAAAAACGGTTAGCTTGTACAAACACGCGGTCTATTTAAGTGTTAAGTGTAGAAAATGAACAGAACAGTGCACAGAAAATAGAGCTACCGACTACATTTCGCCCAGTCACTCAGCGGAGAACAAAAGAACTACTGACGTAGTGTACCCGCTATTCCGACAGTTGGCGCCACCGTTATACTTTTCCCGCGTGCGACATGAAGCCCTGGGGCGGGTACTGGCTGTTTTGGTTGTAGGTACCGAAACATAAAAAACTACAGCCAGCCCAATGTCATGGTGAGACAGCTCTCTTATTTTTACCTTGAGTAGCGTCCGTAGGGCCTATGACAAAACCTAGTCCCGTACACTGAGCAGCTTGAGGTCTGAAGGCTCATACAGAAAAATGTGTGGGTGTGTGGGTGTGTGGGTTGCTTTACGCCTTAGTTAACAGCTATGGTCATTTCAAGAGCGGTGATGGTGATCGAATCTATTGGCCCTTTTACCGAGACAAGGGTTCTTTTACATCCCACACTACATAGCAGAGAGACGTCTAGCAGCCCCTAGAGGCCCCGCAGGGGGCTCGAGAGGTGCCGTGGAGAAGAGCAGATATCCACGAGAGGCCACGCCAACAACCAAATTCTATCTTTATCCCGCGAGAAAAGGAGATAAGGGTCAAGGTTATGAACTATCAAAAGATTTTAGAGTAAATTAAGTTATGAGATATTAATATAATGTACATATCTAGGGCCCGATATAGGGCCTCTGCAGATCCCCCTTCAGGGCCCCGATCCATGAGGCCTTAGAAACGGAGCTGGGTCATGTAACCAAGGGAGATCAGCAGTTGTTGATGTCGGCGCTGCCGATAACGCTGGTAAATGACCGTTTTACTCATGTTTAGAGTCAGAATAGCTTGAGTATTACTTGAATATCGAAGAGTAGAGGTCAAATTACCCCAGACAAGGTGTTTCCATCTAGAAATTCTCGACAGTATTTCCGAAAATTGCAAATATTGGTCCCAGCCCCACGGGGCCCCATACCGAGTATTAAAAGTTTGAGATGCAACTTTCATTCATGCTGTTGACCAATCAGGGGGCTCTGTTTTTACGACCTTGACTACATAGTAAAAGTGATTGACAACGTCAGATATCACTTGACGACGTCAAATATCGATCTGATATTTGATCCCTTGATATTTGATTCAAAACCCACATCGAGTGGGATAAAGCCTTTTATCATCTTTTGATTGTGAGGCATACACTTTTCTTACACACAACAGCTGTCATCTATCAAGGGGCTCTGGATAGGGGGTCCCCATGTCGAATGTTGATCTTAGAAAATGACCATGTCACATGACAATGTCACTTAATAATGTTCATATCCCATGTCGATTTTAAGAAATGTTCATGTCACCTGTCACTATGATTTTTTGGGCCTCATGTCACTTGTCATTAGACCTCATGTCGTTTGTCGATTATAAGAAATGGTCATGTCACCATATCGAATTTAGCGGTCCACACCCATTATCAAGTGTCAGGGCATGTTGGCTGCTTGAACACGTAGTCTGTCATCACCCTTGTTTCTGTGCCTTATCTAAACAGGCAATTAGTGGCCGCTAGCCGAGAGTACCTCCCTGGTCGCCTCTCCCGAATCTGCTAGACGTCTCACTGATAGGAGTGTGTGGGTGTGTGGGTCTGTGTGTGTCTGTTCGGTCTGTGTGTGCACGCGTCTTGCACTCTAGTCTTGCGGACCACTGTTAAGCCTGTGGTTGGAGAGCGCGACATAGCCGCTTGCTACACTCTCTAAACAGAGGTCCGCAAGACTAGGCCGGATCGCGCTCTTGCTTAAAGGTGCACCTCAACTCAGTGCGCCTTTAACAGCCGCCCCAAATAGGTGAAGTTCTTGACGCGGCACAGCGCCTCCCACCAGTAGCCAATCAGCGCGCCGAACGCCGGACACACCTCCACCGTGTGAGCCTCTAAGTAGGTCACACGAATCATACTAAGATACCGATCTCTTCTGTCGGTTCGTCGCGGTGGCCGTGAGTGATCGCACGGTCGCCAAGATTCACTGCCTTGATTGGCAGAGGGGGGGGCTGATTACCCCCCGTCGGATGAATTGCGGCGAAACCATAATCAATTTTTCGCTGTTTTAGATAAAAGAGATCCAGAGCTATCCGCTCGTCCAAGAATTATTTTTCTATCAGCCCGGGATCACCCTCAAATTAAGGCCTAAAGTCCAAAAACCCAAAATTTTTTCCCTATGGGATTTCAGTGTCTAAGCGTTTTTTGCAGCCCCAAGGAGCAGCTCACGGGCTCGAACCCTGTAAACGCTTTGACGCGCTTTCGTCGCCTTAGGCGACGTAGACCTACCCTATTTTTTTTTGGACCATGTTACCTGAACACGGATTATTTTTTTGTTTGGCCCAATGAGCTCACAGCTAGACTAGATACCTCATGTTTTGGATTGGAGAAATCAGCAGAGCAATAAAAAGCGCGGTGAGGCTAGTGTGGCCCCTGTGAGTTGTAAAATTGGTGCTAAATGTGGTAACCAGGCAGATGCTGAGTTCATTGATATTGTCCGTTAATGATACTTAAGGTGGGTGTTGTCTAAAGTTTTAATTGATATTACCAATGTGGCCAATAATGACTTCACAGTTGGGGCCCTCGCCCGCAGGTCCCAGATTCAGGGTATTCTTTGTTTATTGTGTGGCCCCTAAAGAGGGGCCGACTAACTCTTTAGAGTTAGTTAGATGCTGCCACTGTGCTATGCAACAGCAGCTATTAATTACGCTTCATGTTGGGCGGCATGGATCACTTGATGGGTGATACCTCAAAGCTCAAACACGGCAGAGCCGTGTGTGGCATGCGAGGACCAGTGGGTCAGGGGTGATCCGTTGCAAACAGAATGCTGATCCGTGTGAGGTTCTGACTTTCTATAGTTTTTTATAAAGCCTTAGATATGGTGTGGTATTTTTCATCTCGCTATAGTTTAGTTGGTTTTTAAGGAAACCGCCTCATTTCTATCAGAAATACACAATATTGAATTGTTTTTTATATTTTAATATATTAGAAGCGCGCTTTGTTGCCTATGTAGCTCATTATGCGTTGAAATGTTCGCGAGCATCGTAGGAATGTACAAAACCCCTATTGTGGCACCATCTGACGAAAGAGCGGAGAACTATACTAGCGCGTTTCGTTATTCACATCTTTTGACAGGGACTTGGTTGGTGGCTTTACGCCCTAATTAACAGCTGAAGTCATTTCAAGGGGGGTGATAGTGATCGAATCTATGGATACCTGAAGGTGGAAAGCACACACCCTACACTTTTACCGAGGCAATGGTGGTGCTGCTCAAAGGGTGTGGCGAGCTAGACTGGAGGATGTAATAACTAAGCAGCAGAAGGACCAAAAAGACAATCTCGTAGTAGTAGGTCTACTTAGATCTTGAGTAGCCGCCCTTGTGGTTATAATTACCTAGACTAGTTGGCTCTGCCAGCCTGGTCAAGTGAAAATTGGTAAGGAGACTATGAACTAAGCTAACATCTCATAAGTATTAGTTACCACCCCCTCACACCCGTTTAACAACGGATTCAGGGTCTAATTATGGAGACCCTAGAGTAAGATTAACAATATATCCCAATGTCTGTAGTAGACATTTACGACATGCAACCTGCCCCCTAGAAGGGATAGATCTGACCACAAGTCCGCAATATGGGACTCCCCCTCTGAGAGTATCAAGGTTTGCGTATAGTCTCTTGCAGGTTAATCTGTTATCTACCCCTTTGTCGACTTCGCCAAAATCCTGGGAGATTCACTTTAAACCTAAGGTCTACCCTTTTTATTCTTTGTTTATTGTGTGGCCCCTAAAGAGGGGCCGCGGTGTTGATTAATTACACCACATGTTAAGCAACATGAGATCAAACCT
The DNA here is from genome assembly GCA_947462335.1 of Harmothoe impar. Classification (NCBI taxonomy): domain Eukaryota; kingdom Metazoa; phylum Annelida; class Polychaeta; order Phyllodocida; family Polynoidae; genus Harmothoe; species Harmothoe impar. The sequence continues at coordinate 69,390,318 of OX381718.1, read as the reverse complement.
TCCTCAAAAGCGACAAGGCTCAGAGTCCTGTTGGACGGGAACCCTGTGTGGCATTTGAAGACGAATGGTTGAGTGATCTGTTGCAGATGCCGTTCCGTGAGAAGTTCTGACTTTATATAGCTTTTATATCGCTTTAGATATGGTGTAGTATTTTCAATCTCACTATAGTTTAGTTGATATTTCAAAGAATCTGCCTCATTCTATCAGAAATACACAGCGTTGACATGTTTCTTATATTCAATATATTAGAAGTGTGCTTTGTTGCTTATTATAGGTCATTATGCGTTTAAAATGTTCGCGAGTATCGTGGAAATGTACAAAAACCCTATTGTGGCGTCATCTGACGAAAAGAGCGGAGAACTACACTAGAGCATGTAATGGCTAGACCAGCAGGCGGCAGCAGAGTGGTCAAAAGACAATCTCGTAGTAGTAGGTCTACTTGCATGTTGAGTAGCCACCCTTGTGGTTGTAATTACCTTGACCACAGGTCCGCAATATGGAGCTCCCCCTCTGAGAGTATCAAGGTTTGCGTATAGTCTCCTGCAGTTTAATCTGTTATCTCCTCCTTTGTCGACCTCGCCAAAATCCTGGGAGATTCACTTTAAACCTAAGTCCTACCCTTTTTTATTCTTTGTTTATTGTGTGGCCCCTAAAGAGGGGCCGCGGTGTTGATTAATTACACCACATGTTAAGCAGCATGAGATCAAACCTCCTCAAAAGCGTCAAGGCTCAAAGTCCTGTTGGACGGGAACCCTGTGTTGCTTTCGAGGACGAATGGTTGAGTGATCCTACCGATCCGTCAGAGGTTCTGACTTTATATAGCTTTTATATCGCTTTAGATATGGTGTAGTATTTTCAATCTCACTATAGTTTAGTTGATATTTCAAAGAATCTGCCTCATTCTATCAGAAATACACAACGTTGACATGTTTCTTATATTCAATATATTAGAAGTGTGCTTTGTTGCTTATTATAGGTCATTATGCGTTTAAAATGTTCGCGAGTATCGTGGAAATGTACAAAAACCCTATTGTGGCGTCATCTGACGAAAAGAGCGGAGAACTATACTAGAGCATGTAATCGCCAGACCAGCAGGCGGCGGCAGAGTGGTCAAAAGACAATCTCGTAGTAGTAGGTCTACTTGCATGTTGAGTAGCCGCCCTTGTGGTTGTAATTACCTAGCCTAGTTGACCCTGCCGGCCTGGTCAAGTGAAATTAGTAAGGAGACCACCCATTAACGTGCTCCACAGTCTTTAGACAGTTAAGACTATAGTCAAGACTGGAGAATTTGGCGAGACGCCCCTCTGGGAGGTCATAATCCTCAATGTTAGGTGTTAGCTCATTAACATCAGATACCATATTAACAACCCATTTAAATGTTCATTTTAATAGCAACTCACCCTATTCTGACAAAATCCTATTAGCAGGTAACCTCTGTGTAAACCATACTGCAAACATCTGCTACTTCCAGCGTCTGCCTCGTGACTGATAGTGTACAACAAGACGAAGTGGGCAGAGATTAGAAAAAATGAAGCTCTTTATATAGCCGAGAGAGCAGCTAATCTGGATGTTCTAAGCTTGTTTTCACCTAGAGCTCCAACCCTCTTCCAGAGAGAATCAAATCGCTTTTCACCTGAACCCTTCCACCCCTAATCCATCAGCATGAAAAGAGAATTAACGAGTGTAACGTGCGCTACATGTATATGGGATTATAGCTGGTGAAGAGATAAAGCCGAGTCACCTGTGTATACAAAGACTACAGGGGGTGATTAACGACAGGTGTGACGCGCCAGCCCGTGAACGGATTAAGCCAAAAAAAAATAAAAAAGTATGTTTCAAGTAACATGGGCAGAAAGACTGGAGTCGGTAGGTCGGATTTTTATTTTATTTTATTTTATTTTTTTAACATGAAAGTACTAGCCATCCTCCGTGGAAATTCTAAAAATGACCCAAAAAGTATAAAAATATGAAATTTTCTTCAAACTTGCTTAAAAAAAAACGTAGGGTCGACCCTGTTTTGCTAGGGTTGGTCGGGTGACCTGAAACAAACCTTTTTTTTTTATTTGGCCTTATCTTTCAAGCTGACGCTTAAATTCAACTAGCCAGCCGCCGTCCACACCACTCACTGCGACAAGAGGAGGTGCTGTTGTTTTACACTTGAGTCGCTTACCACATGGTCTCTACCTCACAGACAGACACGCGCCCCCTGTAGCTTTTTTTTTGTTTTTTTTTGTATACACATGCTAATCTCATAACCCCCTTATCCGTTATACAGGTAACGAGTATTCTCTTTTAAAATAGCTGCCAGTCAGCTTAGCTCTAGAAGCAAGAAGGCGTGTATAGGTGCCTTATAAGTCGGCAGGGGGTAAATACTAGTGAAAAAGGAAGGCAGGTGTGCAGGTAGCTTTTCTAACAGACACGTGTGTGCACTAAGCTGCTTAAGTCTAAACCCTCCCGCAGTAGTCAGGTGGCATGTGAAAACTTACTTAACTGATCTCTTACATTGAGTAGAGTCTCTGTGCTGAGAGAGCCTTTTCAGCCGTTTAAGAGGATTAACTAGGACAGGGTACATAAGGAGTGAAACGCCGAATAGCGGCTACTCAGTCTCGTGCAGCACAAGCAGCAGCATCTAGCAGCGGCTTCAGCAGCAGCTGCACGTGCAGCACAAGCAGCTGGCAGCGACTTCAGCAGCACAAGCAGCACGAGCAGCACAAGCCGTAGCATTTGTCAGCAGCATCCGTGACATCGTCAGCAGCAGCCCCCATGACCTTGTCAGCAGCACAAGCAGCCAGCAGCTGCTGGCAGCTGCTTCAGCAGCTGCTGGCAGCTGCTGCACGAGCAGTAGCACAAGCAGTAGCATCTGTCAGCAGCAGCAGCAGCAGCACAAGCAGCCAGCAGCTGCTGCATGAGCAGCACAAGCAGCACAAGCAGCAGCACCGACAGCAGCAGCAGCAGCAGCAGCGGTGTGGACCACTAAAGTCGAGATGAAGCCTAGTGACATTTGACATGAAGCTTGAAAAACACAGTGACAGGTGACATGAGCAATTCTTAAAATCGACATGAGATATGAGCATAATTAAGCGACATCGACATGCGCCATGGCTATTTTTTAAGACAAACATCATATGTCATAGCCTCCTCATCCAAACCTCCACTAGTAGTGCTCTATAAGCGCAAGCTGTAAACCCTCTCCTCCCCTCGTGCACACAGGCGAATTATCAGAGTCAGCCAATGGTGTAAATACCCCTCTCATACAAGGGTCGGGCGCTGCTGGACTATAATAGATGAGTCAAGGACCGTTCTACTGAGGGTCAGGCAGGCTAAGTCGGACATTCAATGACAGGTAAGTCTTTGACAACCTTGCTTGAAAGTCTGGACAGCATTGACAGACTGGGGCATAAGGATCTCGCATGGTCAGACTTTCAAGCAAGTTTTGCTAAAGTCGCGTTATTGAATGTCCGACCTAGCCTGACCCACAGTAGAACGGTCCTTGACCCGTCTATTATAGTCCAGCAGTGCCCGACCCTTGGCTGAGAGCAGTTTAAGCGCCATTGGGTGTCTCTGATATTTGCCTCTGTGTAAGATGAGAAAAAAAGTCTGTTGAAAGACTATATTTCAAGCCAGAAAACTGTAATTAGCTTTCCAAGTTGTTTATTTAACAATATCTTAGCCTAGCAAGCAGCTGTCAGATGTCATCTAAGAAAAAAAATGTGAGCTGTTAATAGATTCAAGAGAAATTAGTTTACAAATAGCCCGTGTAAGTACGCCCATGTCTTGCTTATTTCTCATAGGGTTGTAAGATAGTCACATCATGATGCACATCATCATAAACGCAATCATGATACCTTTCATTGTAAGTAGACTCGCCTCTCTGCCCTCTCTTTTAGAGAGGGCAGAGAAGCGAGTCTCACTCTTAAAAAACCCTGCCCCTCCCCCCCCCTCCCCCCCTCCCCCCCCATGCATCTTAAAGAGTGCCCCCCAGAGTGCCCCTCCCCCCCTAGAAAAAAAGAGCCACATTTTTAAATTATTTTTTAGCAAGCTTTTTTCAGCTTGCTTTTTTTTGCTTTTTTTAAATTTATTTATCCATCAAAATCTCAAGTGACTTATTTTGAAAGCCAACCTAGTAGTCACGTGACCCCCTTAAGTAGGTCACTTCCCGTCACGTGACCTATTTGAATTTCCCGCCAACATGGTGGTCACGTGACCCTCTTAAGTAGGTCACTTCCGGTCACGTGACCTATTTGAATTTCCCGCCCAAAGGTCACGTGACCGGAAGTAGGTCACTTCCGGTCACGTGACCTATTTGAATTTCCCGCCAAAAGGGAGGCCTCTCATTGGCTGCTTTTGAATTTCCCGCCAAAAGGGAGGCCTCTGATTGGCTGCAGGTCGATTGAGTAATAAACAGTACTTAACTATAGTCCCGTTCCGATACATACTATACTACTCCTCTAACCTGTCTGGTGCCACAGCAGGCTCCTCTCTACCCTGTCTGGTGCCACAACAGGCTCCCCTCTACCCCGTCTGGTGCCACAACAGGCTCCCTCTACCCTGTCTGGTGCCACAACAGCCTCCCCTCTACCCTGTCTGGTGCCACAACAGGCTCCCCTCTACCCTGTCTGGTGCCACAACAGGCTCCCCTCTACCCTGTCTGGTGCCACAACAGGCTCCCCTCTACCCTGTCTGGTGCCACAACAGGCTCCCCTCTACCCTGTCTGGTGCCACAACAGGCTCCTCTCTACCCTGTCTGGTGCCACAACAGGCTCCCCTCTACCCTGTCTGGTGCCACAACAGGCTCCCCTCTACCCTGTCTGGTGCCACAACAGGCTCCCCTCTACCCTGTCTGGTGCCACAACAGGCTCCCCTCTACCCTGTCTGGTGCCGTGTTTAACTTCATTCAGACCTACTTAAAATGTCTGGGATGTCAGCGCACCAATTCAATATTCTGCCACTGGGCAATTTACCTATATTGCTTATGCTAAGCATCGCTGGAACTGCCAGAGGTGATTTAAGTCATTGCCATGAATATCGGAATTCCTACAAGAAGTAATTTTGTCAGCTCGCTGAGGATATTAACACCATCTAAAGGTGGTTCATTAAATGCACGAGCAGAATTATTTATTGCCGGCTGGGGAATGGGTGTAATATGCATAGAGCCAAAGTATGAACAACACCAGCCTACAGTAAATATAGTATATGACTTGAGGAATCATCATAGAGTGCCATTATGGGACAACAAGGCCCCTATTGACTGATCAACATTTCATGGTATAGGAATGGGACTAGTGGGGAGGGGGGCGGCTCTACTGCTGCTTGTTTGGTCTCTGATAGAAGGTCCTCAGAGAGCACTTCTCATGCTAATGGTGTAGGGTAGGGGAGGTATTCTGGAAAATGTCTACTGCGGAATGTATGAGAGATATAGGGCACAGGTGCAGGACGTGTAGTGTGGGTGTATAGTGAGTGTATGGTAGCAGGGAGGGTAACAGAAATACTGGGTAAGTAGATAAATTACATATCTGCTTGTATGAGTCCTGCTGGTACAAACCTACAAGTTAGGCAGCTAGCTGGCATTGTGGTAAGCAGAATGGCTACCAGCGAAGCCACCAAAAAGTTATCCTTTCTTTAAGGCAAACTAAGCCACTAAAATGATGTCACAGTTTAGGGGAAAATGGATGGTGCTGCTGACCACTGGTCCGTGCCATACACCAGCTGCCTTGTTGTGTCAGGGTGCGGCCAGTCAGCCTGTATCAGCCTCCAGATGATCAATGACGTGCTCTGTGTTCTGTTTACATTGAAGACAGCAGGAATCCAGGAGGGGCTGGAGGATTGAGACGTCGGGGGTGTTTGGGGTAGCAGAAGTCGATATATATGACTGACCAATACCTGGAGGGTGCCTGAGGCTACTATGTAGGGACAGGCACTGGTGTATAGCCTGAGTCTAACTGCCTTGCCAATACTTCCTACTTAGTGACTGAGGCTTCTATAGATAATAATGCATGCCTGTACTACATAGGGGATGGGTACTAACAAAGGTTTCTATTGTTTGCTGAATTTGTGTGTGATATAATGGTACCTGCACTGCATCTGAGGATATTGGTCGCCATTAAATTGATGAAGTATGCATTTACTTTGAGTTATAGAAACAGTATGAGGATGATATGAATGAAACATCAGGTCTAGCAGCGGTAGACAGAGGAGAGTCTAACTTCCCTGGTGGTAGGAGGGGCTGGTGAGGCTTTTAACATGACCATTGGATGGCCATTGCTGACCATGCAGCCACTGACTGTCACATAAACCAGTGGTACAGAGACCACCAGGAGTCGTATATAACCCAGATTTATACCTCCTCCTGCCCTATATGTAATACGTTATGTTATAAGTTACATAATATGACAGCAATGCCTCAAGCACTTAGAGACCTACATACCATCTCACAGCAGGGGCGTGGCCAACAGTTTCAAAGTAAGGGGGACTGAGGGGTATTTTGACCCTTTTTGATGCCTTTTTACTTGACCTTTTTGGTTTGACCTTTTTTGGGCTTGGTCAAAAGTGGGGGGGACACGTCCCCCCCCGGTTGCCACGCCCCTGCAGAGACAAATAGTTTTCTTTCATTTCATGACCAGGATCCCTATCCTACAGATTTCTACTGAGAAGATTTGGTATTTCAGCTTTCATAATGGTCTAAAAGGGGAATAGGTTTGAAAATCTCATCAAATTTGATGTAAAATTGTTTAGCACCTTTGCCATGGATGTTATTTGTATGTAACAGAGGAGGAGGGACTTACAAACCACCCTATGTAGTAGGGGTATCCCTCACTGCAGCCTGTGCCGTATCATACATGTGTGTCCTACTGAGCTGCTGTATACAGAATCCTGTCAGATCCCTCAAACCTACTGAATCCCTCACTTCTAGCTGCTGTATACAAAGTCCCGTCACCTCCTGAATGCCTCACAACGCTCACACCCTGGTAACTCTCACATACGGGTAACACTCACAACCCCCACACTCACAACCTAACCACAACATCATTCACTTGTGTCTTGGTACCAGAGGGGTACAGCAGTGTGGGCTCACACAGTCTCTAGCACTGTTATACCAAGGAAAAGCAATAAGCTTTATATGACTGCATGAATAGTGAAGGACCCCTCACGATTCTAAGTGACTAAAAACAGGTTTAGCACTGCATAGACAAGGGATGTTATGATTGACCTAAGGCAAAATATATTTTCCTTACATTTGTCAGGTAAATCTGTATGCAGCTTGAAGATTGTCACATACTGTGACTGTTGAGTTATACGGCATCCTGATTTACAGTTCTACTGGCTGAAGAAAACCCATCTACTGAATCCTTGTCCTGCCATCTCACATAGTCCTGCTACCCCAGAGAGACTCTAGCACACTGAACACTTCCGTTATGACAGAATGCTATTCTTCCTCAGATCCTGTCGATTTTTTTCTCACTTCTATTCTTTTTAAACTTTCATGAGTATCGGCTGGCTAAGGAATCGAAGCCATCCAACCATTGCTATTTCAAATCATAGAAAAGATCAAGAGCCCGCACAGACTATGCAGCTTGGGAAATTAAATAAACCATCTCTGTTTGTCTTTGGGAGGGGAATAATTGAATTCTTCAAGTCCAGTAGCACCGGCTGCAGCAGCAGGGGGGGGGGGCTGTTCTAAACCACCCCCTGAGTCTCAAACTGAAACCAGATTAAAACTTGGCATGTCTGGGCGGCCTGACCCCAGCATGCACCCTGATAACACTCCTCTCTGTGCCACAAAAACTGCCTGAATTCTGCTGCAGCACTCGGCACCTGTTAAAGGGGGGTGATTGGGGATGACAGACTGAAGATCCTTGTTCCAAGTCTGACTCCATAAATCTGCTTTAATACTCCATTCCCAGGTGTGTCTTCACTTCATTAAGGAGGGAGGAGGAGGCAGAGGGAGGGAGATGGAGCAGGAGGAAGGGGAGGGAGATGGAGCAGGAGGAAGGGGAGGGAGATGGAGCAGGAGGAAGGGGAGGGAGATGGAGCAGGAGGAAGGGGAGGGAGATGGAGCAGGAGGAAGGGGAGGGAGATGGAGCAGGAGGAAGGGGAGGGAGATGGAGCAGGAGGAAGGGGAGGGAGATGGAGCAGGAGGAAGGGGAGGGAGATGGAGCAGGAGGAAGGGGAGGGAGATGGAGCAGGAGGAAGGGGAGGGAGATGGAGCAGGAGGAAGGGGAGGGAGATGGAGCAGGAGGAAGGGGAGGGAGATGGAGCAGGAGGAAGGGGAGGGAGATGGAGCAGGAGGAAGGGAAGGGAGACACGCTGGCAGGGAAGGAAGCAGGCAGACACACGGGGGAACATAGGGAAGGAAGCTAGAAGCCACTTTAAGATATTGATATTGTGTTGTGCTTTTCACGGCCTGTATTTCAGCCCGCCCATTGCATGCTGCCTCTGGGGGAGCTGCCCCTTACCTAATCTGACACGCCTGAATCTAAAGGAGGGTTTAGCGGCAGAGGGAAATGCCAAGGGTGCATCTTCATCTTCCACTCACCCCTCCCCCTTCAGTACAGGGAAGGGGGTAGATCTGTCAGTCATCCCTTTTTAACCGTGTCTAATCCAAACCTCCAACCTCCACAAAATCACGCCACAAAGACAGGACTAGCTTTTTACCGCCGCCTATCTCTGTTTTTACTCCCCTTTATGTTACTGGAGAGTGTTCATGTTTTATTATACTGGGGGGGGGGGGGGGTTGAGGAGGTTCTTCTTCTACTTATCGGCCACTTTTTGTCTTTGATGGAGTTTAACACAGAGGGTTTCTACACTAAGTAGGATCAATGCTGAAACTGTACTTGTTTTTCTGCTGTGGATACGCACATGCCGGTTCACCGCTTAATGATTTATAAAGATCAGGCAGCATTTTGGATGTCTGAGAGTTGCTCATCTTGTGTTAATAATAAGAGTGTGTTGACATCGGTGAGTTACCACAAAACACAGCCCCTGAGAACCACGTGAACTTGCTATATTGCGCTACAGAGCACAATTCTCTGAATCCTATGACCCTTATATATATGAGGGACAAAATGGCAGTCTTTATGGTCGAACCTGTTATACCCCTATACAAAGCACACATCTAGGGGTCCCATATCCCTTATCACTATGTCCAGTATTGACCCGTGGATCTCCCTGACCCCCTGCAGACTCTGCCCCCAATCCCCCACATCCCAGGGGACTGGCACACGGCTCCTGACCAGCCACGGGACCAATATTCTGTGGGAAGAGACGGGAATTTTAAAACAGAAATGGCATTTTCATTTTTCTCTGCCTTCTCTTTCTCAGCAGACTCGGTCCTCCAATCAAAGCCTCCAAGCCCACTCACATTAAGCCCCTCAGCTGCTGATGTGGGCATGGCTAGAGGCAGCCCTGGTTATGAAAATACAGAATGGTGGAGATGGGGAGTGGGAGGGGAGTGGGTGGGGAGTAGGAGAGGGTTATGGTCGGTGCAGACAAACACGCCCCTGTTTCACAGAGGCTTCAGTCACACAAGGGGCCTGGTGACTTGCAGCTGGGTGAGTTGTGCAAAATGCAGTTAAACACCTCCTACATTCTGACTACCTAGTTTCAGAGTTAGATATATACCATACTCTACATGATTTTTGCATATCCCTTAATAGGCCCAATTGTTATGATTGTGCACAATAATGGCTGTAATTGAGACAATTAGGGTGAGCCTAATTTGAAATATTTCTTATTTTAACTACAGTTTTCTTACATACTTCTTGGTTCAGCCTGAGGCTCCAGAGGGTAGCCGGCAGTCCTGTTATTACAGACCATGCTGTTATTGATGACTCCCTCTCATGTGGTGAGCAAACATCTTAAATTAGTGCCACCATGAGTGGGATAATTGTCACTGCCCTCCTGTGCGCGGTCCTCCAGCGTTTAGACCATATAAAAGCACCCTCCAATCCCACACATGTCGACTCCCGGCAGCTTATATGATTAACTCAGCTGAGCTGAATAGTCAAGTAGAATTAATACCTCCTTCTCATTATTCAGGCTGCATCGACTTGCTGCTGCAGGATTTGTCTTATCCATCATAATGAGAGATTTCCCCATTTCTACTTCAATTCATTCTACGCAGCCAGTTCCCAATAAATCTAGTCTGTTTGCTGCTCTGCTCTAACACAGGTCGGACATTGTAAATAAACTCTAATGAAACTGTACATCAAATTCTTGAATGATACAGTATTTGTAAATGCACATACCCAATACCTTAGATATTACCGTTCTTAATTATCTTGGCCTTCAGTCTCACAATTATTAACATATGGCCAAATGATATAATCAACCCCATCATTGACTCTGAATATCTTAAGAATTCTGCAGCTAGTCAAAAGGACAGAATGCATTAATTGTGTCTATCGCAAATCATTATTCAATCAGGGAACAGGAATCCCCTCCTGCCTCTCACCAAAGTGGCTAAGACTAGCACATCAGCAGATGCCAGGTTCCCTTCCATCTGCCAAACTCCACATTCCTCTTTTTACCACTAAGCAGTGACTTTGGTGATTACCTCTTGATATCTTCCTGTGCACAGAGGATACTTCTATGTTTAATTTGGAAGGCTATAACAAGGGGAGTACCCAGGTAACAAAAAAAACGTAATTTTACGTCAAAATAATGTTTCAAACTTTACATAACGTTATGTCATACTAAAGAGCCTTAGAAAAACGTTGACATATAACGTTATATAATGTTATAAAATGTAACGTTATTTGTTTACTGGGTAGAGGGTCAACATCTAGGTTCGGCTTCTGCAACAGGAGGCAATGGGATGACCTGTCAATAACCACAATTCATTTCAGAAACTGATGTACACTTAATAAAGTATACCCCGGAATACCCAAAACCCTGACGTCATTTGTGTATTTCACCTCATTTACACGGCCCACAAATGTGAAATGGCTGAACAGTCACAGAGCCCTAGCGGAGACAACAAGGATCTATTATAGGGTATTTACTTCTTACAGCCCATTAAGCCTTCTCACCCATACACTACCTGACTTAGACTACCTAGCTGCTGCACTAAGGCTGGTACCCTTTGACAAGTGTCCTCTCTGTCTCTCTTCCCCCTTTTTATCGATAACAGTCTCTTCTGAGTCTATTGAAAGGCCTATAAATAGGCTTAGGGGTAAGCGGGAGGCAAAGTGCTGGCAATAGAAAGGTGTCATTATAGCGACAGCACCAATATAGAGCCAATGCAATCCTTACCCTTGTAACCTTTCTTGCAGTTTCCATCAGATTATTTACTTTTTCTTCTCAATACTATCCAACACTGCCTCTTCCTACAGCACCCTTTCCTACATGGTTCTCATGAATTCCTGTACGTGTCTCAGGGGGGAGTCTCCTCTACATCATGTGTAAGTGTATATGTGTATGCAGTTAAGCAGGGGAGCATAGGGAATGCATCATTACCAGCCTTAAAGAGGTTTTATTGTTTATTTGTTATTTGTAAAGATGATGTATTCCTTTACAGAGGTTTCCCAAGGCTCAGTAGGGAGCTGCTCAGCTGTCTGGGCCCCGGAGCACCCTGGGATGGGGATCCTTACAGTCCCTTTAGGACACTCCCCTCCCTGCCCCCATCTAACATTCGTTTGTAGTGAGTTTTATATTGGGTTTATGTAAGGCTATTAGAGACACCCCTGGGGAGGGGGAGGGGGAAGAGTTACCGGATCTGCCTGTGAAGTTGGGAGGGTAGAGGGGGACACAGTAATTAGTTTCCTCACTCCTCCTCCACTGGAGGTGCTCACAATACCCTCCCAGACAGAGCAGCTCATCTAGACCTTAAAGTAGGAGTTACAACACTTGTGGGGATAGCATTTATAAATCCTCTGTATGCCTTGGTGCTAAGAAGAGCTGCCAGTCAGTGCTCAGGATTTATGAAGACATGGAGCAAAGTAACACAAGGTAAAGAAGTTGATGAGGAACTGAAATCCTCCACCTGCCTCGGTGGTTATTTACATATATGCAGCACAACCAAGCTGGGGCCATAGAAGTGGTACAAATAATTTAACCCTTTAGTGACAGCATGATGCTATGACATATGTTGTCATGATGCATGAATCAGAACTGCTGCTGTTGTTTACACAACACACTGTATAGAGGCAGTGGTGTCCCTCCAGAATATACATACCCTATAAACCTCATAAACATTTCAATTAGACCTCAAAGGGTATGAACAACCCACTGTATAGAGGCATATATACATACTCTATAAACATTAGAATTAGACCTCAAAAGACCTGAGCATTACATGGGCAACTGACCGTTAAATTCAGGAGCACCATAAAGATCCTGTTTGTGCTGATGCTGTTATTGCAGTGTTTTACCAGCGTCTTGCCTACTGAGTGTAAAAGCACCCTGAGTACATGGCCCTGCCTGCCTCCCCACCTCCACCCACAGCTCCCCCTGGTTACATGGATGCACCTTGTTACCTAATACTATTGATCTGCCCTGACAGAGTGCCAAAATCAGGGGAGGTGAGGCAGGGTGGGTATTGCCAAAGTCAGCAGCAGAGGTTGGGGGAGGCAGGGGCAGTAGTCAAGGAGAGGCAGAAGGGGTGTGTAGACAGGGGTAGAGTAGTCGCTATGAGGGATGAAAGTGGATGCAAAGGGTGAAAGGAAAATCATGCACCAACGGGGCAGTGAAGGGAAACTTGGCTAAGGGGAATGAGGGTGGGAGTGGGTAGGATAGACAGATAGTTGTTTGGACTAAGGCTGTAGGTTAACTCTCTACATACTGTGCTTGTTCTTGAGATAATAGTTCCACAACCAACAAGAACATCTCTCTGGTATGATTCACGTGAAGATGCGCTACTTAAAGCCAATGCTGCAAGCCCTTAATAATGGACAAGTCCATAAATCACATCTTAACTCCTAGACTCAGCCTCATGCAACTTGCTCATTATGGAGATCAGCCAGTTACTGTTGCCATGGAGATTAGAAGGTGAAAACATTACACCAGCATTTCTTACAGGCCAATCAAACTTTCCTGATTACGAGAAAATTCCTTCGTGTGAAATTGAAAACTGTTAAATAAAGAGTCATTTGGTCAGCCCTGATAATGGACAGATAATTTACTTTATTTTAACACCAGATAACTGCAGAAAGATTTAAGGCTTCTCTAAGAAAAGATTAATGGGGCCACTCTGAGAACCTGTCAGTCCCTTCTCCAGATAGTTGTCTGCCTGACTACAATGCCATGTGGGTGAATTAATTATATATTTGCTCGCAGAGTTTCTACAGTTGCAGACAATTGCCATATGTGTCCCACAGCTAGCATAGTAGACACATTGTGCAGAAATATCAGAAGTTGGCAAAGGAGTCTGGCTGTATTTTGTTCCTATGACAACCTGTTGTCGTCCATCCACAATGTGGACCCAGGTGGGCTGCACAGTCTGTAGGGACTAAGCAGCTCATGACAATAGGACCAGGATAAGGTGTACAGCTGTAGGAGCCGCAGTAGGCAGTGTCAGCAATGGCAGGTCTAGGTAGGCTTCTAAGCTGTTTTAAGGTATGAGTCACGCCTGATGTGAGGTTATAACTACCTCCACATCCCTAGTAACTACCTACTGGGTTCTACTGACCACCGCCCTACAGGTAAAAACTCTCACATGAGCCACCGCCTCTCCAGGGACTGTCACCTGACTAGTTATTTTTCCCAAAATGGCCATAATTTTCCTTCTTTACGAAATAATTAAACTGTGGTGGCACGTGCTGGGGAGTGTCCTCTTTTAAAAGTTGCTTTTCAGAATGAGTGAAGACAATCTGGGCACTGGACAAAGATTGTGTTGGGACTTGGCTGGGGATGTTAAGTGGCTGCAGTGGCCTCCTTTGAAGCTGGAGATGGTGAGATAAGTGAAATGCCACATTGTAAAGGCAGCGTTAAATGTGGAGGTAAACAGTGGCCATTAAGGCCTGCAGTCAGCCTAGTGTCCTGACTCCCAACCCTTACTTACCCTGACTTACTAGTATTGGACACTTAGAACTAGATAAAGTCCATGGTTTTAGTACTAGTCTGTATGTATGCACCAAGGATCCATATCATGCAATGGTTTTCAAAACTGTGCTTTAGACTATGGTCTCAGCTCACTGCTCAGCGGAATGCCTTTAACTAGCAGCCCAGTACATGGAGGGCCTATAACTATCAGCCCATGTTATTTCTTGCCAATCCCTTTAATCCCCAACTCAACCCATTCCTCATGCGCAGAAGAAGAGGGCGGGAAACCTACCCCAGAGTCACTTACTCTAAAAGCGCTGCGAATAGGGTAAGCATGAGTTAAAAAACACAGCCCTGCCCTTGAGATTACAGAATTACTAAGCACCATGGCGCCATGAAGAGATGCAGTATTGATTGTTTGAAAGCTTTGGCTGCAATCAAGTTGAAAACAGCAGTTCATGCTTGTACAGTGGGGTGTATCAGAATAACCTCCTTTAGTGATTTTATAATATACATGAATAGTTTTAAGGTGCTTGTACTATAAAAATGTTAGTATAAGCCGCAGCTACTATATACATGTTGCTGAAGTCAGGGCCCTGTGTGTGTGTTCATGGGAATCACTGCTAACTAAGGTGATGCTTTTTCTGCATGTATTTATCTCATCGGCCCTTGTTTACCAAGCTACCTGCATCAGGCCAAGACAGCGTAACTTGGTCGGTATTCTTGACTGTGCAATCTGAAGGCCCCAGAGTAATGTCATTTGGTAACCATGGTGATAAATGAGATTGTGAAACACTAGTGTAGAGTAGGAAAGTGGCTATTAACTTGGAGGTAATTACTATGGGGCTCATTTGGAGCTCCAAGGGGGCTTGTCACCAGGTCAAAGGAACTCTGCCTTAGTTGTCACACCACTCCACCAACCCTGCTATCTTATCTTAACTAAGGCAGCAGCAGTGAAGTCTGTGAAGGACTTCAAACTTAAATCACTGAGAATGATTTTTACTCTCAACGCTGAAGTAAGGAATTTTGCCAGAGGAAAAGGCAATGATTACATACTGCAGACACGAGACTGAGGGAAATACCTGAGAGCATAGGGTTTAGGTGTCCATACCTTCCAGCTTTAAAGTACCACCTAATCTGCCCCATATTGTCTGCCATGAAAACAGTAGAGTTTCCAACTTCTCCTTCAGAGATCTTTCACAGAACTTGCTGCAAAATGCAATGCTGTGTGAAGACTGTGTGAGACTATGTCACATGACATGTGGAGGGATTTGGCTAGACTAGTTCCAGCCCCACACTCTCGCTTAGGGACCAGTAACCCAAATTCGCGACGTCGTGACCGTGACCTTGGCTACGTTGCAACTCCTTCAGCAGGCGCGCACTGCGCCATTTTCGGCGCTACTTCCGGGTCAGATCGCGGTCAGATCAGGGCCGTCTGCTTTTACAAGGACCAGGTATTTTCTTCAAAAGTGGGCCACGGCAGCATCTATGTAAGTTATGTTCATCCTGCTAAGCTTGCTTTACATGTGTACACTCTATTGTGGATGTCTTGACGTATACAACAGTGAATTGTCGGTATAAACGGGGAATTGGTAAGTGACAGACAGTGCTACGGTGGCCGTTTGGGTCTTGAATTTCACGCTAAAATACACAATTTCGGCGATGTAACACCATCCCCTACACAAAGAACGGATCAATATTTCTTCATTCTGATTTCGCCAGGCCACAGTTTAGCTCGGCATGCAGCTAGGTACGAAGTATCAACGTTCAGAGTCGATTAAAAGTTGCCCTAATCGTCGGGCAAACTTACCACATCTTGGGACTGTCCCATGTCACGGCTACCGGTATACACAACGGGCGTGTATGATAGAGTACCAGTGCCACTAAACACACGGCGGCCGTGTGCATAGGGCCATTATACACACGACCAAACTTTGAAAGTAAAAAATATATTTAGACTAGATCACTAAAAAAATATTAATATGATTCCTTTTACACACGGTCGTGTGTATAGTGCCACTATGCACACGACGGCCATGTACACAGGCGTGTTTATTACAAGGCTATGTAACCCAGTGAACAAAAATACGTTTTCTGACGTTTTTAAACATCATTAGGCTTAAACATATATACAGACACCATCCAATACCGTAGCCTTTTTACAGTAAAATTGCGAATTTTAGGAGGCCAAAAAGTACCCCTTTTCTTTTCTTCTGGGTGGGGGGGGGGGGGGGGGGGGGGGGTGTGTAAAACGCCTACCCTTTTCAGCACACCCTTTTCAGAAGAAATAGATGTATAAGGGAGTGATATGCTTTACCCCCCCCCCCCCCCCCCTACGGGTCGAAAATCGGCGCACGCACTGGCCCTTTAAAGCATACCGTAAAACCTTGCGTATAAGCCTAACTCGCGTATAAGCCGCACCCCTAACTTTGACAGATTATATAAGCCTCAGAGGGGTTCTGAAAATTGTTAATTTGGTACTGTAGTATACTTATAAAAACTCTCGTATAAGCCGCACCCTATATAGGCATGTTTGGTATCAAAAGAAAGCTGAGTCCGACTCGCATACTAGCCACGGCTTATACAGGAGGTTTTACGGTAGTTCAGCGCTTTTTAGCCCAAACCAGGTTAAATTTTTTTGACCCCCCCCCCAAGAGGGATCAAAGTTTTTTTACACCCCCGTTCAAGGGGTCCATATTTTATTTTTAAGCATAGTAACTTTGTTTCTCCACAGGGATTAAAGCCTGTCACTTGCAGGTCTCATGTGAACGTCTGATGTAATCGCCCCGACCGTCTGATGTATTTGACCTGACCGTCTGATTTTTTTGTCCTGACCGTCTGATGTACTTGTCCTGACCGTCTGATCTAATTTTTAGAGTTATAGCAGGGGTGCTATGTAGTACTACAGGAAACCCAACAGTCGAGTAGCCTTAGGGAGTGATCATTTATTATCAACAGGGGGGGGGGTGGTGGGTTTGGGGGGGGGGCAAAAAAATTTGGACCCCTTGACCGGGGGGGGCAAAAACATTTGGACCCCTCTTGGGGGGGGGGGCAAAAAAATCTGACCTTTTTTGAGCCAAAAAGCCCGCGCGTTACTATGCTTCAAAGAGCCCGCGCGCAAGCCAATTTTCGACCCTAAGGGGGGGGGGGTAAAAAATTTTGACCCCTTGACCGGGGGGGGGGTAAAAAATTGTGCACGCTACGCGCGGAAACCCACCACCCCTCCCCTGTTGTTAAAAAATGATCACTCCCTTAGCCAGAAGTACACCAGAGGTACCGGGAGGTATATCTTGAGCAAAGTCACCCCTCTGCGCCACATGGAGCTTTAACGGTTCTTCAATTTTATATTTGTAGTGCCTTCAATCCAATTCAGAGCTAGTCTGCAGCTCCCATAGCAGACATGGACTTTGAGCAATTGCTAAGGATTGCCAACACGCACATCAAGTGCAACTATAGTTACCTAAAGGACAAACAGAAGGAAACGCTACAAGCCACGTCCAAGGAGGACACATTATGTGTATTGCCAACAGGTAGGTCCCAGCGAAAAATTATATGACGCATTGACTGAGTCCCCATGTTGATTTTAAAAGGGTGATTGATGAAACAACAGCAAGGGGAGTGAGTTAGTATAAGGGAGTGCTCATTTTTTAACAACAGGGGGGGTGGTGGATTTGTGGGGGGGGGGTAAAAAATTTGGACCCCTTGACCGGGGGGGGGGGTAAAAAATTTAGACCCCTTTTGGGGGGGGGTGAAGAAAATTCAACCTGTTTTGAGGGAAAAGGCCCGCGTGTTACTATGCTACAAAGGGGCGCGAACGCGCGCGATTTTTGTCCTGCGCGCTCCGCCCGAAATCTCACCACCCCCCCCCCCCCTTGTTAAAAAATGAGCACTCCCTAAATCAGTAGAGACGTAATAGCAAGCACAATGCAGCTCATTGAGCACAGACATAGTAGTGCTGCAAGAATAGGATGCATATATATAATTGAATTTCATTGCTTTCAGGCTATGGCAAGTCGGTGGTAATACATTTGCTGCCATTCCTGCGTTTGAACCAAGGTGAGTTCATTTTTTTACCAAATTTAAAGTGCAACTAAGTATAAAACAATTGCACCTAAATCAGCCGTTGACATGTAGGCAAATCATGACTGCGTCGCTTTTCCTATTCATATATTCATGAGTTAGTACTACAGATCTAGATCTTATCTTTTTTGGAACATATAAGTCATACTGCTTGAATTTGACCCATAATCCAAAACTAGAAATGGAAGCAGATGACCCTCCAATGGCGGAAGATGACACTCAGCTAATGGCAGATGACCCTCCGATGGTGGTAGTTGGGCCTCCAGTGGCGGCAGATGGCCCTCAGAAGACAGCAGATGACACTTCGATGACGGCGGATGACCCTCAGATGACGGCAGATGGCACTCAGATGACAGCAGATGGCACTCAGATGGCAGCACACAGATCTCCTTTGATCAGTAAGGCCACTATTTTTTTTAATCAATTTGGATTATGGGCCCTTGGAGCAAATATTTTGGGAAGTGGGACGTGCTTCTTGGAGACACTGATAGGATTCCTATGTAGGTCACATACAGTGACATCACTGATGATGTATGATACTACTGGGAGGCTGGCAATGTGGTGACGTTTACAGTGTATATACAGCATTATTATACCTAGCATATGATAGTCCTATCTCTTAAGCACTGAAACCAATACGTCCACTGCAGTGGCGTATTGCTCCAATACGCCCACCCAGTGGGCGTATTGGGAAAGGTCACGTGACCAGCTATTGACCAATCATAGCACAGCTAGGTTGAAGCCGATTTCTGTACAAAATCTGCTCGATCGCCGATTTATTTCACGATTTTCGATAGATATGCAGCGTATTTCTGATGGTTTAATGATTGAAAACGGTAGGGAGCACATGCGTACATGCTTACAAAACTTTACAGCTTGTAAATCGGGCTAGAAATAGCGATATTACAGAGAAATTGTCTGTAAAAGGAAGGAGACACCTAGCGGCCAACAATTGAATTATGAATCAAAACAATCGGCGATCGGCCCGATTCTGCACATTGTTGCAATGTTTTCTGCTAGGTTACAGCTTAAATCGTATGACTATCATATGCTAGGTATAATAAATCAAAAACATAACTTGTGTGCATACCAGGAGCCTGTATGCCCATTCGTGAAATTCGCTCCTGCCCAGCAGAGGCCTGCGGCCTCCTCTGGGCAGCAGCGAATTTGCACTCATGGGCATACGGCTCCTGGTATGCACACTCGTTATGTTTTTGCTTAGTATTTACAGTAGATTTACAGTCTGGAAGGTGTTCTGTTTGTTGTCAGATCCGCATTTAAGCATGCCTCACCTGCAATGAGCCCCCGATCAATGCACTCCATCTCGGGATCCTGCCTATGGTGCCACAGGACAGGTTCCTTCGACGATGTGCATTGGTCAGGGGCCCCTCTATACTCCCCCTGGTTAAATGCGTAGCCACACCATATATCAATAATTTAATTATCATCCTGTCCTCTGTTTCAACAGGCTCAGACTCATTGGTGGCAAATGATGTTCAGGATGGGAGTCATCCGCTGATGGACGAGAGCTCTCCTGCAACAGAGGTGAGTCCTCTTCTGACAGAAGCAAGCACCTTGGTGATGGCAGCGAGTCTTCCTCCACTGGCTGAAGCGAGTACTGGGCTAATAGGTTAGATTCCCTTTAATACGATACCTTGTGGCTCGTTGGACTCATCTCTTGAAATGGTGACAAAGAGCAACATAGACTACTATTAAACTTGACTGATTACTCAAATTTCAGAAATAACACAACAAAACCAAATGCAGGTATAATACACTTTTTATATACAACAATATTTTTGGTATTTCAGTAATTTACCTTTCAAGCACGAAGCACATTCATCACAGATTTTAGATTACACATTCCCTGTATATCACATGCAAAATATACATATATATACAACAACATTTTTGGTATTTCAGTAATTTACCTTTCAAGCACGAAGCACATTCATCACAGATTTTTAATTACAATTTCCCTGTATATCACATGCAAAATGGAGGTAGCTTGTAAATATAAGCTATGGTATCAAATGTGTGGATATTTATATAACACAGCAAGGCATGCAGTGGCGACACATTTAACTTGTCATGCTGTCAGTACCTCAGATCTCATATTATGAAGCCAGTGTCCTTGACACCCCGTTCTGTAGGTGACCTAATCCCTTTATGTCAAATATGAACAGTGTTAATTCCAGTGGCCTTTGAAAGGTTTGATAATAAATGAAAAATGAAAGGAATTGACCATGGACATATTAAGACATTAACAATCAAGTTTTGAAATGAAATTAACTGAAATTAAAGAGCCAGTTGGTGCCTCTCGGAGCACCTGGCCTAGGAATGAAAATTGAGTAAACCACCATAAAGAGTGCTAATCCGATCTGCTTCTGGTCAACTTCTGCCTGGACCACTGTACAAAGGTAACCTAAAATCACAAGGCATTGGCAAAAAACAGAATGCAGAACGTCCCACACTGTACTTGAACTCTACCAAAAGTGAAAGAGTGATGGCTGAACAATGATATACTGCAGTGAAGGCTTATCATCTATTTGAGTTACCCCTGGAACCCACATTTAAAGTGGGAGAGTTTGTGGAGATGATTCATCCACACATTTGAGGGATGCCTGATTGGTGAGACTTAACTGCAAAGGAAACCAGAAGAGGCATGTGTATGCCCTGAAAGTACCACACTGCACACCTGTACAGTTTGAGAGGAAATATCAGCAAAACTTCCTTCAAGGATGAGGCTAATCTGAAACAACAACCATTTCTTACTGCTTTATCTGACAGTTCATTTTCTGAAATGGAAAGGGCAGCTCTCTTGGTAACACACCTACAATAGTTAGAGGAAACATATTTGCACTGGATATGGACTCCCATATTACATTCACATCATTTACTACTCCCATTGCCACCTACCATTTCTCCATCACTTGGCTTCCTCACACATTGTCCCACTCCCCTTGCCTCGCAGACATCATTCACAATGGGTAACTAGATTGGAAACTGGCAATAAAGTGCATCCAGTATGTGACCCGCCCCCCCTCACAGGACATCATGAACAAATCAATTTAAATCCCTCGGCACTACTAATTGCTACGGTCACATCAAAAATTACAGAATATCCTTCAGCAGAACAGGTATTCACATTTAAAAAAACCTCTTGTAAATCCTGATACCTGGGTATTCTGTTCCACCTGCAAAGAAAACCCACAAAACACAATGCTCACAGCCAATGCACTCCACCTTAATTGACTACTTTCTTCTGTACACTAAAAGGTTGAAAGTTTATTTATACAATCTCAACAGCAATATTTCCCAGGTATTAATGTCCCAACATGGAATTTCAGCCATGCCAACGAAAGTCATCATCATCTCACCTCTAAATGCGATCATCCTAGAACAGAGTGAAAGATTCGGTAAACATTGCATCACACTAGACCCAGACGTAATTTCATGCATGGAAGCAGGAAAGAAATCAACTCAACTACAGCGCCTGAAAGCTGGGGATTTCATCTATATCCTAGGGCATCCAGAGGCACTCCTTCATCCAAAAATTATGAAAATCTTGGGCTCGACAAAGAAAGTAAGAACAGTATCTATTATGAGGCCAATTCCCTTTGTACCAGCAAAGCTCTACTGAACCGAGGCACTAAATTACTCTGTGGCTCAACTCCCTCATTTAGAGTCTGTCAGTCACGCCCTATATGTTAATGATTTCATATGATAAAGACCACACCTTGGACATGCATTTCATAATGCCATCATAGTCACAAGAACATAGGTATAATTTGCCCATTTCTTCCTGACTCCAATACTCATCCTGACTACAATCACTCATTTCGTATAATGATAACAGCTAAATTTTGTTCCATGCAGATAAGTCATCTTGTCGTAGACGAGGCCCACGTGATTCTGTCATGGGGCAAGTCGGATTTCCGCACAGCTTTCCGCCAAATACATAAACTTAGAACTATTGTGCCAGAGGCCAAGGTTCTAGCACTCACAGCTACTGCCACAGTTCAGGCTCGTGAGGAGATATGTAAGGCCCTCCAAATTAAAAATGGAACAGTTGTCAAAGCTTCCCCTGACAGGTACCATGAAATCATAAGTTCACATGACATGTTAATGTTCATAATTTTAAAGTTACTTCCATTGACATTCCCAGTTAGAAGTTCAGTGAATGACTTAGTTCATGCAATGCAGTGTCAAAAGAACCTGAATTATAAAATATACATTGATTAAACATCTAGGAAATATTAATTCCACAACATGTATGACAGGCCCTACAGTTTCTCTAACATACTAAAATTACTTCCATCATGCAATTTACAGACCAACTATATATCTGGAGGCCATAGTACGCCCTCCTAGCAGTGGTGTTGACAACACCGGCGACAAATCGTGTCTGGCCACTGTTGAGCCATTACTGCAGGAGCTGCAAAAAAAAGGGAAGGACTTCCCCAAGACTATCATTTATTGCACCGTTCATCAATGTGGCCTCATCCACAAAACAGCAAACAGACTGCTTGGTGAGCGGGCAGACCACAAGGCGATACAGCCGACCAACGCTAAGGAGGTCCTGAGCCTGGTAGCGCAATACCACGCGCCACAAACGCAACAAGTAATTCTTCTTCCATTTTTTATGCATTACATTAGCATACTACTGAGAACGCCGACTTATAGATTCTCTGACACCTAAGCCCATTTTTTGTAAGGCGTCAATATCATGCTCATACAACATTTCATATACCAATTATTTACATTTCCACCACACATTCTCCTGCAGATGAAGTCATTAATTAGCTCCTCAATGAGGAAGGCAGACAGCAACCTCCGCCTCCTTGTTGCTACAGAGGCCTATGCAATGGGCGCCGATGCCTCAAATGTTCGGCGAGTTATTCACATTGGACCTCCAAAGACAGTGGAAAGTGTGTATCTTTGAATGTTTCCTACAGCATAACTAAGCGTTGCTAATTTTGAAATTACTCAACAATAAACAAATTTTCATTATTACATATTAACGCCTGCGCGTGTTAGTTACTGTGCAATTCAATAGCTAGATTTCCAGTCTCAGTCTGCTTTGTTTCCATCTATTTACATCAACACCTAAGGCACTGAATACAATCATATCTTCAGCGTACATCCAAGAGGTAGGCCGCTGCGGCAGGGATGACCTTCCAGCTAGTGCCATCCTGTACCACAATGGTACTGACCGAGCCTCATCCTTGATGACCAAGAAGATGAGAAAGTACTGCCTTTGGCCGAAGTGTAGGCGCAGGTACCTAATGAAGTACTTTGGATTCAAGGATGTGCCACGGGTGCGAGGTAGGTGCTGCGATAACTGCACCAGTCGGAAATCGCAGACCCCCACGGCTCCGCAGAAAAAGTTGAAGAGGAAGAGCAAGGTTAACCAGCAGGTCAAGGCGACTCTGGAGGAGTACTTTGCTCTGGAAAATAGCAAAGAAACTGGATCAATGTTTCCAGAAGCTATTACCGCCCTCTCCGCTTCCGTAGTCACTGAGATTTCATGCAGGCCAGATCATTTCACAGTCATTGGACATCTTGAGCAGGCCTTCCCTGAGGTTACCGAAGACAGGCTGCAAAAGATTAGTGAACTGCTCAAAGACCTGAAAATATGATCTACTTGTTTATAAGTGGTTCACAATTCAGTACAGCAACTTTAGACTTGAACATTGAATAAATTCAGGGAAAGCTGGTTTTTAGAGGAATGGTTTGTCTATATTTTATATGCTATTATGCACTCTGATTACATTTATACCTCTCATATAGAACCTGGTATAGGAAAAAAGACAAGCCTGGAGACAACGGGAATTTTGACAGGGTTATCCACCTAAGTAAAACAACCGTCACTGTGAAATCCAGCTTCCTTTGCATTTTTTAAATGTTCTGACTACAATTGGATCTTACTTTACTGTTGGTAGATATCTTCAGTGAGATCGTGTCATTGTTGCAATGGTATATGACCTGGTGACGTTTTAGACTGGGTGACATATTTGGCCGCCAGACTTATGTCTGCCCTTAAATTAGTTTCACTTGTCCTTGAAATATTCCTTGCTCTTAATACATAGACAAATGCCAGCACCCATTGATACCATCATTGCTTTATTTTAATGAGGGAAGACCACCTTACTCACTTTACATGAGCCGAAGTACTCTTACTGTGCCAGTCCAATTAGTCACCCAGTCCAATACATCAATTAGTAAAATTATTTTCTCGATTTTCACCGACATCAATTCGGTAAGACATTTGGTGAGTCATTTACATTTGGACTCCCCTCAAAGCATGCTTACAACTAGCTGTATGACTTCTTGTGGTGTCTGAACCACCTGTTCATGTTGCGTCCATCCAAGGTGGTAGTTGGGGAAATACTGATGTGGTCTAAGCCATTGTAAGCCCGTCCTGGTACATGCCTGAATGGTGCAACCTCATGAAGATCATTTATCATC
Source organism: Harmothoe impar (assembly GCA_947462335.1). Taxonomy (NCBI): domain Eukaryota; kingdom Metazoa; phylum Annelida; class Polychaeta; order Phyllodocida; family Polynoidae; genus Harmothoe; species Harmothoe impar. Next base: position 69,365,790 of record OX381718.1, on the reverse strand, counting down.
ATCTTCTCATCCTCCAGAGAGGCATTTTTGCTATGCTTCTTACTTCGTACAACGACACCTGCTTCTGCATCGAGGTTTGAAGAAATGTCATGTATTCCTGGAAAGAAGATGTAGATGTACGAGTGTACAGTAAAAGCGCATTTAAAGTAGGGACTTTGGAGCCCGGAAAAGTTTCCCCTTGTCCGTAAAGTTCCACTCAGAAACTTAAATTCAGGTGAACAGGTTATAGTGACACTATAATTTGAAAATAGATACACAAGGAGTGACTGCAATTTGCCATCGAAGCACTAATTTTAATTGTAAAAGCTATACATGTTACAATTACACTACCTGCAAATGAGAGAGACTGCATTTCAATGTTGCTGTCGGTGGCGTTCGACATCATGTGGTTCTTATGCCGTTTGTTGGTATTGATCACCCACTCCATTTGCTGATCAGCTGCAACATGGCTGTTTTCCTTCCCCTTGGTATTGACAAATCCAGCCTTGAACACCCTTTCTGCTTGCTGCTTTGGTAGAAGGCTGTATTGTTGAAACAAAAACCGAAGCAGTTCATGGGGGTACTTTGCCCCTTGATGGACCCCCTTCAACTGAGCCATCATCAGCTTCGCCAATGCCAGGAATTTCTCCCTTTGTGGAGTTTTAATGAGGCGGAGAAGGTACCAGAAAGTGACGCCCACCTCCAGGACATAGTGTGAGTAGTCCTTCACTTTGTCCCTGGCAACCTTCTCCACTTCTTCCTCGTTGTTCTCTGTTACTGAAAAAGTGGTTGTAAAGACGTAAGAGGCATGCTTCAAATGTGGGAAGGGAAGAATGAAATTACAAAGCAGGTCATTCTATGATAACTTTCCCCATAGATAGTAAAAAAGCACTTGGTTCACTCAAACTTTCCTCTAATGTTCTTATTGTATGGTTTTATATACACATTTCTAGCCTCTATATATTATTTCACAATAGATATCTTGTTATAAATAACATGGGAAGTACAGTGTTGTAAGTAACAGTAGCAGACAAAGCACAACTTTGGCCAAGTTCCCAGGCCACAGCCCCAAATTATAATGTAAAGGCATGTATCAAACATACCTCTTGTTACATAGACGTCGCCTCCTTTGCCAGTGATTTGTGGGAACACAAACTCATCCACAAATGACGCCATTGTATCATGTACCCACTGAGCTGATGTTGGCGGTGCTGGTGGAACATTTTTGGTTGGCAGGCTGTTGACATCCTCCATTCCGAAGAATGCCATTGCCGCTTCCACCAGCACAGCCGTGGTGTAGGACAGAGTGAACTCTTTGTCAGCGGTGTATGCCTTTTTCACGTCATAGTCCACAGAGTTCCTGCAAATCCGTTCTTTGGCCCCACATATGGTGCCCTTGTCCTTGGGAACACCATCGCCTTTCACCCAGGTTTTCGCAAATATTGAAAACTGAAGATAATTCATGGATAAATGAAAGTACTCGAATGTCACTGGTCCCAGATGGTCGAACCTAAGATTTGGATCTGGATTGCCTGTCCGAAGGTCAATGGCACCATCAAATCGCTCCCGCGTTAGGAGGTCCCCACCTATCTGAATGCTGTCAATATTGGGCAAGTCCTTTACAATTTTCTCGTAGTATTCAAGAGCCTTTACTACTTGCTTGTAATCCTGCTCACTGACTGGCAGAGTTGCAAGGGGCACTACTATGGTTTTGGTGTACACCTGGGTATTTGGTGGTTCCTTTGGCAGCCCATCCACAAGGAACTGTAGCTGTGGTAGATGCTTTACAACAGCCGTGACCACTAACTTGATGATATCATCCCGAATCATGTGGTACTCTTCAGTTGAAAGGAGCACATCCTTGATCTCTAGCTGCTCAATTGGTTTTTCAGGACGTGTGTCTGTCAGCTTGCTTTGCATGTTCATGAAAATCAGGGCACATGAGGCGAACATGTGTTTCAGGAATGCATGGCGTTTGTGCGTTTCATGAGCCACCCCCTTGATGAAGTCCATATTATCTGCAACAATGCGAATGTACCACCCTTCCGCAGCTGCTTTCTTGAGGATGTCAAGGTTATGGGCAGCAACATTCTTTGTTACATCCAGTGACGATTTGTAGCATAGAGTGATACCAAAAGCGTTGAGTTGGTCAAAGAGCTGTAAATTGTAATAAAGTTATCAACAAGTACTTTGGAGACCTGCAAAGTGTTTCCAGGGTAAAATGTTCATTTAATTTTTATCCCACTTTAAATAGATATCTATATTTAATTTAGGGGGATTTCAGAGCAGATTGCAAAGTTATGTCAAAAGTGTATATGTGCTTGGGTAACCACTCATTACCTAGATTTGATTAGTAAAAGTTCAACAATCAACGAAACTGAGTTACCCCTCTGATGTAGCCCATAAAAACAAGGTAATGTGTTGCCACCTCAGGGGAGTAAGGTCGGAGGTGAAAATGTTTTTAGCCTTTTGTTATATTAGGCCACACCGAGAAAAAGTTGGTCAATGGATTTCGCGCACCTTAGTTTCGGATTTGGAAATTCATGTTTCTTTGAAAAAAAAAATTGTCAATACATTCCGCTTGCCTCATTTTTTTTTTCTAAATTGAGAATTTCTTTTTTTTTCAAATTTTCTTCCAGTAATTCCCCCAGGTCAACCAATATAAATTTATGTTAGGAGTCCACTGAGAACTTATGTCGTAGGCTGGTTAAAAATAAAAGAAATTGTCGCTTGCTCCAGTTTTCCACACACAAAATGCTTTGACAAAAAAAAATTCCTTAAAAAATGAAAAAGTTTAGCTCAATCGCACCATTTTTTGAAAAGTGAAATCCATTGACCAACTTTTTTTTGGGTGTGGCCTTAGAATTAACATATCAAATGATATCCATGGTCACTTGATGAAGCAGTTACTTCCTTTGAATATCAAAGAGGAATGGTTGTTTCGGTTAAAGCTCACCTTCTCATTTGCAATTTGGTCAGTGAGGCAAGCAGACATAACCCGCTGCAAGATGCACAGCTTTTGGTTTCTAGTTTGCATCAGAATGCTGTACACCATTGCCAGCCTCGGGACCACTTTGTTAAGTTTCTTCCAGCTATTTTGTTTGGCAGGAGGCACCATCACAGCTAATAGTGCTCTAGTTAGAGCTGGAAATTTGCCAGCCATTTCTGCGATGATATTGTGTAGGTGTAGGTTCTTCATGTCCTTCACTTTGTTGGAATGTAATACTGAGACATTTCCCTTCTTCTTTTTGTTGATATTTGCTGCCACAGTAGACAGATCTTTCAGACTTTGCGGCTGTGCTGATTTAGCAATAACTGCCGACAACAAGCGGGATGCCTCAGTTGATGTGACCTTCCGGGTACGCCTCACCTTCTTCTTTACAGTGTCACGAGTGTAACTGTGCTCAGGCGTCTTGGTCATGTTAGCAGTGTCTGCTGACTCACTTGTCTGATCGCTGGCGGACTGTCTATCAGTGGAGTCACTGGATGTGTCATGACCTGACTGGGAATTCAACGGTATGTGAGGTAGCGGATGCTTAGGGGTTTCGTTCAAGCTCGCGACTTCTTCAGATTCATCTGGTAGGCTGGTAGAATTTGCATCAGTGGAGTCATCGGGTGCATCATGACCTGCCTGGCAATCGGATGGTTTGTTTGGAAGCTGATGTATAATGGCCTCCTTCAGCGTTGGTATGCTTAATAGGATGTTTGCTAAGTCATGCATGTTCTCCACTGTTGTTATAGCATAGTTGAGTCGAGCTTTATCAGACAGGGTAAGTGAGTCATTTCCAGCAGTGGGTGGAAAAAGATTTCTTGCAACTTCTTTTTTGGACCCACCATGCTGGTCAGGAGTCTTAAGTTCCTGAAGTTGAACAAAATAATTTACATCACATATGTAAAGTTGGTATGGGGTAAGTTAAGACTGTTAATTTTCTGCTTTAAAGACACATGTTGTTGATCATTTTGTGCTGTACATACAGGATTTTCACTCTATTCACCAAATCGAAAATGAAGAAATAACTCATTAAGCTATACATTTAGCTAATATTATTAGTGCAATTCTTTTGTGTTATAAATTCAGATGTGGAATAAATCCCCAAAATTGACCTTGGTGTGCTCTCAGACCCTGTTGCCTTGTCCAATCTATCAACCACCCAATCTTACGAGAGGAAAGTGGTTCTGGTAACAGTCACAATCCAACCGTAATAACAGTCATGATGAAGACAGTAAATATTAATTAAAGGAGACCAATCAGCCAATGTAAACCAATCAGCCACCACCCCACATAGAATCTCACCAGTAGTTCACGCAACAGTACAGGTGCATCTTTCTTTGCTGTTGATACACTAGGTTCACTCTCCACTGCTGGTGTTGGGGTAACATCAAGCCTGTTGATCAAAAACATCTGTTCTGTTCATGCATATATGTGTCAGTAAGTAAGTAAGTAAGTGTGCACGTCAAGTAATTAAAGATTTCAGTCAATGTTAATCTCTTAATATATGCCATACAGAATCCAGTGCCCAAAATATTGCCGTGATCTTGAAAATGGAATGTCAATAGTCCACATACACTATTTTCAATATAAAGTGGGTGCAAATGACTAATCACTACTCCGATACTGATGTTGCTGCAAATGGGGTCGTTAACATCTGTTGCATAATGATCAAAATGAGTAGCTTCCACTATGTACCCTGGAGCAATAGCTTGCTCTGTTTGTTGTGAGGACCTTTCAGGTGTCAGTTCTTGCACTGGAGCGCTCTCTTGTGCGTCCTTAAGATATGAAACATATCTGTTGCGACAGGCAAACCCTAAATATGAAATGTAAGTTACAATTTAGTGGTACACAACTATCAAAATACTGTTTGTACTAACTTATGTGCTTGATCAAATGTTAATAGTTACTGCATCCCAGTGTGCACACTTGTTGTGAAGATTTAAACTCATTGTTGTTCAAAAAAAAAACCCACTGTCGACACAACTTTGACACTCAAAATTCCCTGTGAGTTACCATAAGTTGGATTGCATTGACATCAAAGTTGTAACCGGAATTGAAATTGTAACTGGAAGATGAACACTGAATAAACAAAAACCTGATGTATCACAAAGCAAATCCCTTACTTGTCCTGCTATTTGGAAACTTTGCACTTATCAGTGCTGAGCAATTTGTCCATGATATTTGTCCAATGTGTTTAGTGTCCCTGACAAATTTCAAAACTTCTTCGTCTTCAAGACGACTCCAGGGCGGTGCCTGTTTAGAATATTTACCAGGCAATGTGATGACAATAACAGATGCCATATGTATGCATTATGACAACAGTATAGATCTAATTTAATGTTTAGCATATGGATAAATGAATTGGATACTAGACTTCACAGTTTACCTTAATATTCAGTTGTCCATGTACAGCATGGAAATCATCTTAAAGGATAGAATTCACGGAAGTTGTGTTAGGGCGTAACGGATTTAACTTACAGAATGTACTTGGTGTACTGGTTGCCCATACATTTCAATGTGGTCACTACCTGCATTAGGTTGTGGGTGACCAGTTTCAGACCAAAGTCAACACTTTTAATTTCCCTTACTAACCTTGCTTTTAGCAGCCACATGGTGCTTTGGATCTGGAGTGAGTCCTGTATGGCCTTGTGCTGAACGCTTGTTTCCCTTCATAGGGGTGTTGGTCGCCATGACCACTCAGGACTGTTTGACAAAAGCGGTGTTTCGTGGCTTAAAATGTGTTCTGACTTAGTGCAAGAAGGCAATGTTGAACAAATCTAAAAGCTATGGCACTTAGAAATATCAAATCCAATGTTACTTTTGTATGGTTAATGACGCATTGTCCTTTCCTATACAATTTCTTTGACAGGTACCCCATGCCAGGACTACAGTGCCAGTACAGCGCACATGGTTGGTTGATTGATAGCAGTCTTCATTAGGACCCATGATGTATGTAGTTGGATGAGACATCACACAAGTTGAAGGATAATGTAAGTAACTCAGCGTATTCATTGATATAAGTGTTGCTTCATGGGGAAACCAGCCTGATGTAAAGAGTGCATAAAGTTGGTTGTTCCTATGGACAGTCACTAGTGGTTCATCAATTTAAAGAAAAATGTTCATTGCTGCTCTTGTTACATGCATACGTCCTACTAGGAAATAGAACAATAATATCGTCACCTGTTAATCTGTAATAAATAGGAAATAAACGGAAACAAAACCACATTACTATGAATGATAAATCTCTCAATTTTGTCTCTTCCACAGAACGTCAACCTCCTAGGAATAGCAGCCATCGCAATGCAAGGAGACAAATAGTATTTCTGCAAAACTCAGTGGAAGTCATATCGCTGTAATCTCAAAGGAATTAAAACCATAAAATCACCTACTTCTAAGTTTCTGTCTTGCATTCATCTCAGACACTGCTTCCATACGTCAGCAACTGAACCCCCATGCTTATGAATCTATGTTATATATTCTCTGGAGGAAAAACATTTATTAACAAGCAGTGCAATGTCAAAATTACTGTACGATGGTGAATCAGTAATATCATCCATTACTCCAGGTGAATCTCCGTTGCCACTGCCAGCCGGAACACTGATCAGGGTATTGTTCCTTAACCAAGTATGTAACATGTTAATATCTTAACATGGCTCGACCAGCCCGGGGAACGATCCCGGAAGCCAACGAATGCCAACGGAAATAAACCTGATTGTAGTTGCGGCTAATCACAGCCTGTTAGTTTTGATTTGATTTTCTTATTTAGGCCAATCACTGCCAAATTATATTGATTTTCATTGGATTTGTGGCTAATCACTGCCAAAGTATTGAACAATGTAGCTCTAGTTTACACCAAGGGTGAAATGCATGTACTAACCTTTGTCACAGCTACGACATATGTAGAACAAATCCAGCAGACCTGAAATATACATAATTAGAAATTGATAACAATAATACTTTGCTATTCGACTAGAGGGAAATAAACAATTGCTACACACTTTTGTGATTTTGAATTTTTTTTCTTGCAGAATAGGCTTTTTTTAAAGAAAACTTCACAAATTTGTGATTTTTCTCTCAGCAAATAAGCTTTTTTGGGGGGAAAATTTGACATTTTGCGAGTTTGTAACTTTTTACCTGCAAAATAGGGTGTTTTTAGGGGGAGAAATCAAGCCAAGGATGAGGACCAAGCTGTCAGGAGGAGCAGCCACCAGATCACCCCACCCAGACTCCTTCACAAAATGCTGACTCATGACAGCCAGCGCCAGTGTCGGATTGAGGGAGAAAGAATAGCCTTACCACATACATGATCACCTTATAGGCCAACCTGTTGGTGTCAGTTGAATAATTACAAAGCAATCATTATGACAGGGGATATAATTATGATAGTTTATAGTACCATGCTCCTAGAGTCTTATGCGACGCCTCTGTGAGACGTTTTTTAGGGGGAATTATATATTTTTTATTTTCCCAATTTTTCATAGAAACATTAGGCCCATCGATCAAAAGTACACATAATCGGATATTTGAAGTGTTTTCCTACACAGGGATGCAAAAATCATTCTTCTACCCCTACCGGAACCCCCTGAAAAAAATTGCTAAAGTAGACCTATCCAAAAAACATCATTTTTTCCTCACTGTAGACAAACATGAACAGTACTAGTGTGGACATTTCGTCGATTTCGGCATTTAGTGTTAAACCTATGGGAGATATGAAATGTTGGGTGGGTGAGACGCTTTTTGTCAGACCAGTTTGCCATCTGTGGACACACAATTATGGGTATAGACCCCTAAAATCGACATGGCGACATGGCCATTTCTTAAAATCGACATGGCGACATGGCCATTTCTTAAAATCGACATGGGACATGGCCAGTTAAGTGACATGTGACATGGGCATTTCTTAAAATCGACATTTGACATGGGGCTTAGTGACATGACAAGAAAATCTCATATTGAGTGCAGAAGGCTATCAAACCCTTTCTTCAAATTTCGCCCCAGTGGGTTTTCAAATTCCTAAATTTTCCTGGGGCCTGCGGCCCTAAGACCCCCATTTATAGCTCTCTACATTCCCCTAAGTTATTTTTCTTAGTGACACTAGTGACATGGATTTTTCCTTAATGACATGTGACATGGTCATTTCTTAAAATCGACATGCGCCATGGGGACCCCCCCCCATCTACCCCCCCACATTTGACACTTGGGGTAGGACTTTGGGTAGGACTTTCACTTTGGGAAGGACTTTCGGTCCGACTTTCGGTCCGACTTTCGGTAGATTTATAATAGCTAGCATCGATACGTTGGGCCAACGTTGGCAATGGTAGGCACCGTCACAGGCAATATTCCAACGGTGTGCCAACGTTGAAGTTCCAACGTTGGTACCACGTTGGCAAATTCAAGTTGTACCAGCATTGGCAATACGCTCAGTGGTCTGCCAACGTTGGTTGAACGTCAGATAGTTTATGTCATGCCAACGTTGGCCAATTAATGTTGGCATAACGTTGGCAATATTCTGAGAAATAAGAAAAAAATAAACGTTGGCCTGACGTTGTATCTCCAACCTCCACCAGAGGGCATTTAAGGTTGTTTGGAGAGATTCTGCCTGGCCCATCCTTTATCCTTCCTCATAATTGGCCATTAATTGGGCCACATATATGTTGTATACAGCTTGTAAAGCCAAAGATATTCAATTAATATGTTATTGATGCTTAATTATCAACATTTGTGGTGATATAGCAAAATGCTTGTCATATTGACGCAAGGACACCATTTTATTGGTAATGGTAAGTGAATAAGGTGTAAGGGATGATATGGTCTTGTATCACTTCTTGGCCCATTTTGGAGCAAAGATAAGGTGAAATGCAAAGGCAGAGATGGCTGTTTTTAAAATGATGATTCTTGACAGCCATGTCTTTAGCAGAGTTGATCATATTGAGTGAACATTGATATTCAATGTTGATCAATGTCGATTTAAGCTAGCTATATACAAATATGTTGGTGCAATATTGGTTAAATAGCATCCATGGAGACATCATGGGGACAATCTGATGGATGAGCAAATGAATATATGAGAATAATTATACTTTGGAACAACATCATTTTTGGCTCTAAATTTGGTTGGCTAGACGTTGGTCCAACGTTGGACCAACATCGAAACCTGACGTTGGACCAACGTTGATTCTTTGCAACGTCATGGCGACGTTCTGATGGACGGACAAATGAACGTTGGCCCAACGTCAAGATCTGACGTCATTCCAACATTGGCTACTGTTGGCCCAATGTATCTTTGCTGGCTGGGATAATTTATATACGATTTATCCAATGGGAAAACAAATCCCTGAGTCTTTTGTGATTAGGATCACACGCTAGATTTTTTTTACTGCCACCGGCGTCAAATGACTCCAGAATCTCTGCCGGTGTCATTTTAGCTATCTATAGTTTTTTGAATTTTGAAAATCCATCAATTGTTAAGGAAGTTATTTGTATTTTAGCACTTTTTTATCCATAGTTCTAACACGCACGGCGGTGACTCTCCCATTCATGCAGTGGACTAAGCGGCGTGGCTTGGTCAGGGGACCAAGTCACGCTGGGCGAATTCATGACGTGTATCTAGGTGACTGCACCATCGCCAGGGCTACGGCCAATCAGATTACGTCATTGACCCCGGACTTTGCGGCCCGCATTGATGACAACCTTGCGACATTTACCGCTTTATTTACATGATTGGGGGTGTATTTACAGTCTCTAAGGTATTTTGTTTGTTGTCAGAACCGCATTTAACCACGTCTCACCTTCGAGTAGCCTGTTGACCAAGTCCCTCGGTCTCGGTACCCTGCCCCTTCGGTGCGACTGGGCAGGGTACCTCGACCTCGGGACTTGGTCACAGGCCACTCTAGGCTCGCCGTGGTTAAACGCGTAGGCCACACATGAAGTCTGAAAATTGCTATTGCCTTGTATTAGCCACACTCGTACTTTAGAAGAATGCTATAAATTGCACTGCGGTTTTTGACCCTTGTACAAGCTGTAGTTTCTACGCAAGAATTAACAGTGTGATTTTTTCTTCTGTGGAGAACCCTGCACATGATGACCCACACAGGAGAGAAACCTCATAAATGCACCCAATGTGGTAAACAGTTTATATATCAGCAGATCACTTGAAGACACATAAGATGGTGCACACATGTTGGTCCACACAGGGGAGAGACCTCACAGGTGTTCCCAATGTGGTAAACTGTTCATGCGGCCTCAAGGTTTAAAGAGACACATGATGACCCACACAGGAGAGAAACCTCATATATAAATGCACCCAATGTGGTAAACAGTTTATACGAGCAGATCACTTGAAGACACATAAGATGGTGCACACATGTTGGTCCACACAGGGGAGAGACCTCACAGGTGTTCCCAATGTGGTAAACTGTTCATGCGGCCTCAAGGTTTAAAGAGACACATGATGATCCACACAGGAGAGAAACCTCATAAATGCACCCAATGTGGTAAACAGTTTATACGAGCAGATGACATGAAGGCACATAAGATGGCACACACCAGTACCCGGCCTGTGGGGGACCTTGTGACCACTCCCTGTACACCTGGTGTACTTCTGATAAGGCTACTCGACTGTTGGGTGCCATACAACCTCCCTGTGCACCTGGTGTACTTCTGATAAGGCTACTCGACTGTTGGGTGCCATACAACCTCCCTGTGCACCTGGTGTACTTCTGATAAGGCTACTCGACTGTTGGGTGCCATACAACCTCCCTGTGCACCTGGTGTACTTCTGATAAGGCTACTCTACTGTTGGGTGCCATACAACCTCCCTGTGCACCTGGTGTACTTCTGATAAGGCTACTCGACTGTTGGGTGCCATACAACCTCCCTGTGCACCTGGTGTACTTCTGATAAGGCTACTCGACTGTTGGTTACCATACAACCTCCCTATGCACCTGGTGTAGTTCTGATAAGGCTACTCGACTGTTGGGTGCCATACAACCTCCCTTACATCTACCCTTGCAAACCTTTAAATCCCTAGAGTCACAGGGTTATTTCTCTCGTTTCCTGTTACCCTAATTTCTGTTCTAATAGGACTACTTTCTCACTGCTGGAAAACTTAATTCATGTCACTAAGCCATATGTTTTATATTGATTTTAAGAAATCCCCATGTCCTAAATCGTTCTTAAGAATCGGCCATGTTGCCATCTCAAATTTAGAGGTGTACCATCACATTCTAGATTACTACTGCCAAGGTCACCGCTCGGGGCGCTCCTACAGAAAATCTCACCTGGCGTTTAAAAATGCTCCCCTATGGACTCCCAGTGGTCCTAGACGTCTCCTGACCTCCGCTGTGGACTCTCAGTGGTCATAGACGTCTCCTGACCTCCCCTGTGGACTCTCAGTGGTCCTAGACGTCTCCTGACCTCCGCTGTGGACTCTCAGTGGTCCTGGACGTCTCCTGACATCCCCTGTTGACTCTCAGTGGTCCTAGACATCTGCTGAGCTCCCCTGTCGACAAGCTGCAACATTAAGGGACATTTTTAATATTAAACGTACACAGGCAGAGGGGGGGGGGGGGTGGGTCAGAATTTCCATCACACAAGAACCCGAGAGCACAATAGTCACACCATGAATACATACTCGGATAAATCAGAAGGTGAATAGACCATGTTACTACTGGGTAGTTAAAACTGTTACTCTAAATTCATCCACACATTGATCTCCATACAGATCACAAATGACTTAAGGAGACACATGATGTGTTCACTATGAGATACAAGCGGTCCGTCTGAAGCAACACATGGTCTTCCACACAGGGGAAAAACCTCACGTGTGTCTGCAATATGGTAAAGAGTTTGTTCGACACAGCAGCTTAAAGACAGACGTGCAGAGTCACACTGGGGTAAAGTCCCATGGCTGCTCTCAATGTGGTCAACAGTTTGTTCACTCAGCAGGTGTTAAGACACACATGTTGATCCATACATGTGCCCAATGTGGTAAGCAGTTTAAGCGGCCTCAAAGTTTGAAGAGGGACATGATGAACCACACAGGAGAAAAACCTCATATATGCACCCAATGTGGTAAACAGTTTATACGAGCAGATCACTTGAAGGCACATAAGATGGACTTCTAATCGTGGACATAGCTATCCGAGAACTCTACCTCTAGCCTACCACAGTATTGAGTCAGTAAACCATCCATTAGTTCTTATAGAACATGTGTACATGATGTAGGGACCGATTCTAATAATGCCTGATGTTGATGACTAGTTTTAAGAGCTGAGATATCTAGCCCCTGATATTGATTCCAGAGGTGTGTGTGTGAACATAACGAGTAATTAGGGAGTGGTCACTATTGGAGGGGTTGGGGATTAATATTTGTCTGGAGCAGTGGCATGTGACATAGCATTTTCTTTTATCACATAAATCACCCTGGCAGCTCAGGGGCATCCCATGTCCCGAGGACTAGCGACTACTTATGAAGAAAAGTCACACTACCGTAAAACCTCGCGTATAGGCCGCGGCTAGTACGCGAATCAGATCGCCAGTGCGGCTTATAGGATCAGCCCAAAGTCGGGGTGCGGCTTGTACGCGAGTTTTTCCAAATTTAAATTTCGAAAATCCCTATAGAATGGCCTTACCCAGTGGGCACAGAACATTGAATCAACATTGATAAATGGTTGTCAATGTTGATTCAACATTGATTCAATGTTGATTCAACATTGGACTGAATTTTGTGCCCACTGGGTAACAGTACCCAAAAGCATGGGGGGTAAGAGCATGTCAGGTGAGTGAGCAGTGTCACACTCGCACCTCACTGTCCTCAGCCCTAATACAATGCAGCCTACTCGCACCTCGGCCCTAAGACAATGCAGACCACCGCTAATCCCTAACAGCATTCTAACAGTAATGATACACCTTGGAGCCCCCTCCCCACAATACCACCGTACCGGGAGTACCACTAATACCCCTCCCCCACCAGGTGACCTTGATATTAAAAGCTGACAAAACAAGAGTTAATAGTGGACCCATGATGCTCCACAGGCCGCCAGGAAGCTCCACGGGCCACCAGGAGAACAGTGACACCAGCTCAGTAAGGCTAGTGTTAGGGGTGCTGCTAATACTAGAGTTTTTCCCAGGGTTCATTCAGAAGGCTTCTGCGGCTTATAGGATCGGCCCAAACTCGGGTGCGGCTTATACGCGAGTTAGGCTTATACGCGAGGTTTTACGGTACTTAGATAGTACAACCCTATAAGGCCTCATGAATATGAAAGTTGTAGCCTTTGTGGCTAAGGTCCAATATGTCAGGATAACTATTATATAGTATAAGTGTCAACCGCTAGAAATGTGTTGCAGACGTCTCCTGGCCTCCCCTGTCGACTCTCAGTGGTCCTAGACGTCTCCTGGCCTCCCCTGTCGACTCTCAGTGGTCCTAGACGTCTCCTGACCTCCCCTGTCGACTCTCAGTGGTCCTAGACGTCTCCTGACCTCCCCTGTCGACTCTCAGTGGTCCTAGACGTCTCCTGGCCTCCCCTGTTGACTCCCAGTGGTCCTAGACTTCTGCTGAATTCCCGTCCTACACGTCTGCTGAGCTCCCCTGTCGATAAGCTGAAACATTACGGGACATCTTTAATAACGTACACATAAATTACAGTGTCTATGGCCGTGGGATAGGCCATAGTTTGGATGGCAAAAGCTATGAGGGCCGGGAGGAGAGCGCAGGGACCGGGGATGAGACGCATGATGACCCACACAGGAGAGAAACCTCATAAATGCACCCAATGTGGTCAACAGTTTATATCAGCAGATCACTTAAAGAGACATAAGATGGCGCACACATGTTGGTCCACACAGGGGAGAAACCTCACAGGTGTTCCCAATGTGGTAAACTCTTCATGCGGCCTCAAGGTTTGAAGAGACACATGATGACCCACACAGGAGAGAAACCTCATATATGCACCCAATGTGGTAAACAGTTTATACAAGCAGTTAGTTTTAGAGACAAAATTCTGGTTACTAGGGGGGGGAGGGCGTTCTCACTTTTTTTCCAGGGAGGCTTCCAATTTTAATTAACGTTTTTACTACATTACTCACCAGGCAGTGTGGAATGCACATGGAGGGGAGTGTAGTGTCTACGGTGCGGGCAGTGTGGTGTGAGAAGTCCCTGGCATCGTAGGCCTGAACTTGTATTAGTCTCTGAAATTTGAAATATGTATAGCTTACAGGTCGGATGTATATGTGTAAACAGTCGGTTGGATGCTTGATTGGAGGCCTGCCTATGTACTCAAAATTCTGAATTCCCTGTTCATTTCTAAACGATAACCACTACAATATTTCAGAAAAGCTAGACACATTTCTACTCACAGCTGTGCTACTGGACCTCCTGTGTATGTTATTGCCTGCCCCCTAAGAATGCCTGTAACTAGTGGAAGGTGGTGGATGAAGAGGACGTGCTGGTAGACCTTGAACAAATACACAGACAGCATGAATAGATATATTTCCTAATCTACCGTAAATTCCCGCGTATAACCAGCATCTCGCGTATAACCCGCACCCCTAACTTAGGAGAATCCTATAACCCATTTTTGGATCTGAAAATTCATATTTTACTACTGTTCTATAATAATAAAAACCCTCGTATAACCCGCACCCTATATAGGCATGTTTGGTATCAAATGAAAGCTGTGTTTGGTTCGCGTACAACCCGCGGGTAGTACGCCGGAATTTACGGTAGTAACCCTGGTGGTAGTCATATATTCAATGAGTAGGTTTTTTGTCAGAGAATCCAAACCCGTCAGCATTCTTATCATGGAAATGCAAAGTTGCAGCCATACATAAATGGAAGCTAAAAAAGTGGGAATTCCTTCAAAAGTAGCATCTTTGAGAAAGTGCATATATAATGTTTAAACTGGGTAGTTGACACGTTCACTTTTTAATGACTCAGAGCACATTTGCAGAACACAAGAGCGCAATAGTCACACCATGAATATATCCTCGGATAAACCAGAAGGTGAATAGACCATGTTACTACTGGATAGTTAAGACTTTTATTATAAATTCATCCACACATTAATCTCCATACAGATCTCATCAACGTCTTCTTAAATCATCACTGGGTTATAAAATTTAATATCAATAAATCGACATGAAAAAAAAAGGATCTTACCCAACATTGGTTCACCTCCAAAGTGGATCCCTGTAGCCACGTGGTACAGCAGTGTATGTGGGAGTCAACAAGAACCGGGCAAGCTATTTAAAATCAAAGGAAAGTAGATAATAATGTGAATGGGGGCAGAATAATTTGTACGTGATGTGCATACCTGACATTTGCGCAGACTAGTGTACGAGGCTGCATACCTACCTGTGTACTAAGGATGCGTTGAGAGCAGGAGCACATAGGTAGGCATTCTCTAGGTTTAAGTCACTAAGAAATGCTTAAGTTGTTTAAAGAGCATGAAAATTGCTAAAACTCAAGGTCGCCTCTATGAAAGGGAAGCTTAACCTCTCAAACGGAATAAACTTTAATTACGTTAAAAACCCATACAAATGTTAAATCATTCTTCTACTGCCTTAGGGGGAATATCACTGGCTAGGTGTCTTCTACTGAATAAGGTTTATTTGTGTATAGTTGGTATACCCCTAAGCAAATGACTCTTATTCAGTGAAAGACCCCCAACCCATGACCTTCCACCTACCAATTAGCGACTTAATCATTCCAGGGTAAACATAAATAAAATAAAAAAGGGAACCCTTTTTCCCCTTGAGGAGTTGTTTCCCACAAATTGTTTACAGTTTCTTTCCTTATATATACTCTAGGTTCAAGTCGCTAAAAGGTGGAGTCGCTGTCTAGGTTATTCCATATGTAGCTAGTATGTAGGGAATGTATTAGGTAGCGACCACCAGTTACTGACCTAATCATTCTAGGGTTACTAGGAATAAATGGAGTCGCTATTTGGGCTATGATCTATGTAGCTAAATGTAGAGAATGTACAAGATAGCGACCACCAGTCAGAAAGATCAATATGAATAAGGCTGCGCCACCTAGCTTCGTCCCCCCTCCTAAAAAAACATATCCCTATGTTTTTTAATGTTATCCCCTATAAGGGAAACCCTTTCACCCGGGGGTTAAGTCCCCCTCGGATGTTTTTAATGTGATACATTATACTCTATATATACTCCAGTTTCAGGTTGCTAACAGTGGACTTAACATTCCAGGGTTAATATGCATAAGGCTGCGCCACCTACCTCCTTTTCCCCCCAAAAAAATAAATCCCCATCGTTTTTTATATAGTACCCCTTAGGGAGTGTTCATTTATTATTTACAGGGGGGGGGTGGTGGGTTTGGAGGGGGGCGTAAAAATTTCCGACCCCTTCTGAGGGGGGGGGGGGCCTAAAAATTTAAGCCCCTTTTTAGCCAAAAAGCCAGCGCGTTACTATAGTTCAAAGGGGGGGGGGGCGAAAATGTTTCGATGCCTTCGGCGAAGGGGTCGCGAAACGTTACACGCTCCGCGCGAAATCTCACCACCCCCCCACTGTAATTAATAAATGAACACTCCCTTACTCTCTGTACTATATTACTCGCCAGGTAATGTGAAACCTACATGAGGGGAGTATGGTGTGTCCGGTGAGGGTAGCTTCCTAGTGATGATCTAAATCCCTGGCATCTTGGTCCTACACTTGTATTAGACTCTGAAATTAGAAATACCGTTATGTGGAGCTTACATGGGATCACTAAAAGAAGTATGCCACATTTTTTTTACCGGGTAGACACTTATACTATCTAACAACTACACAATAAGTTCACTCACATCACATTTCCAAAACATAGGATCCTATTTATAATGTTCATTTGGATGTATAAGAAAGTGTATATACCATGGTTTATACCGGGTAGTTGACACTTCTACTTGTCAATGACTACAAAATGTCTGTACATGAAGTAAAAAGTCCCTCCTTCTTTGGCCACTTATGAAATCTTATTTCATTGATTGTCTTCCGTTAGCACCTCCACCCTTCCTACCATGTATCATATACCACCACATACGCACCTATGATCCTATCAACCCTGTTTTCAGTAACTTTTATATCATTCTTTTTTTTCAGTGGAGAGGGGGGGGGGGGGTCAAAGTGAAATGAGTATGTACGCATGGGGGGGGGGGGGGGTTGTCCAAATGTGTACATGGTGCAACAGGGGGTAGGGGGGTCTATTTTGGGCAAAAAAGTTAATTAATGGATGGCCCCTTATTATGATTATCCCTTGCCAAGCCTTGGTACTGAGTAGGCCTACGCGCAGGAAATCTGCATATCGGACCGACTTTGAAGCCAGATTTATAGTACTAATAATACAGCTATGACTTTGCCGTTTCATTTCCCAGCAGATTATTAGTGTATTCATCGCCTGGCGAAAACAGATTGAGAAAATATTGAGCCGTTCTCGTTTGGGGGGTGGCGGAAAATCCGAGTAAAATGTGTAAAAAGCAGTCCGTCAAAGAGCCACTGCCTTGTCGATTATACCCGCCTGAGGCCCTCCGAGTTCAGATGACTCTAGCTCAGCCAATAAAGGGACTTTTTTATCCCAGATTTCGCTGGGAGATATCTTAATCGTGGCTTTTAGCGTGAGCTTAGACATGCGGCATACCAATGAATAAAATCGGCGATACGGAACTCGGGAGCCCGCACTGCCCAGCTTTTGACTCATCTGGAGCAGAAAATACGCCCACGACTCTAGACTAGTCTAGACTTAAACCGATTGATTGGTGAGGGTGTTTGACACAGCAGAGAGCCCAGATTCTGCCCGAGAAATGTGTAATATTATTAGGTATGTTTCGTTTATCAAGTCTCTGTATGCTACTACTAGGCCTACAGGTCCTGTACTTTCTTCTGTGGCCTGAATCATGAATGAATGAATGAATGAATGAATGAATGGGCGTGGCAATTGCCTTGTTCAAGTTGTTGACACTTCGATGGTCCACTGTCACAGCACAAACACTTTGATATCATGTATATATGGCGTAGATATGAGACCCAACTAACCTGTGCTTAGCCTAGAACATTCCACGTCATGACATTTGTCTGATGAACCATCATTTGTGACATTTACACAATCGTTTCTGTAGTACGAGTGTGAGACGCAGCCAATTAGTCTGACCCGGAAGCAGCAACTAGAAAACGCCGCTCCCTGCACCTGCAGAAGGAGTTGCAACGCTCGGTCCGCTCGATCCGCTCGGTTACCAAGGTCACCGCTCGGGGCGCTCCTACAGTTACTGGTCCCTAAGTGAGAGCGGAGCGGGCCGGGAGGAGAGCGCAGGGAGCGGGGACGAGTCTAGGATTTGGCGGGAGTCTGCCGCCTCACATTGGTAGCAGCCAATCAGCACACGGCAAACTCTGACAATGCTGGTAACTCAGCCGCCAGATTAGCTCAATTAAACACCAGCACACACGGAGGGAAGAGAGGGAGGGGAGGAGCAGGGGAGGGAGGAACAGGGGAAGGGAAGAGCAGGGGAGGACAAGGGCATGATAGGAGGAAGCGGAGGGCAACATTGGGGGAAGGGCTGGGGAGGAAAAGGGCATGACAACTAATGAGGGAATGACTAGGAGGGAACTAAATGTGAGGTTGAGGTTAGGAGATATGGTGCAGAAAGGAAGGTAGAAAGGAGGCAGAGGCGGCAGGACAGGCATGGCTGAAGAGGCGTAACGAGGCTTACCAGTTAGGGAGAAGGGTGGAGGGAGGTAAGTGGCGGAATGAAGATTATGATTGTGAGAGTGATCTAATTGTGGTTACAATGCGCCTCGTGAGCTAACTGCAAGCTAACAGCCGCCTCTTTACTTTGAGCTTTGTCCCTCGTGGCACGGCTGAAGTTTTAATTAAGTTTACTTGGATTAATTCTCATTACAGGATGAGGGAGAGGAGTGAGCGGCTGACAGTATTAACTCAGTCTGTGTGTTACACAACAACCTGCAGTATAACACTGCCATCTGTAATGTTTGTGTTTGTGGTGGTGTGATACCTCAATATCCCTACACAATGTCACAATGTCAGTCAATCCCATAGTGAATAAGGAATGATATCTTTCAGACCACAGTGAAATAACCTTACTGAGTTTTTCACAGGCTACAACATCATCATTCCCAAAAGTACAATGAATAATCAGGTAGCATTGGCAGAGAATACATCAAACTGAATCTCTGCAGACCAAGCTATGCCTCATATAGATGTATTTCAGATTCAAATGAGTAGTTTTTAATCTGTATGCAAATAGCAAAGTAGCTTACCAAAGGACTGTGGCAATAACTGTCACCAACTGTGACCATCAGGGGTTTGTTATATTGTCACTTCCCTGTAGTCATGTCAGCTGTAACCTTAGTAACACTGTAAACCATGTCACCTCAGTGACTTCAGAAGACAGCCTGTTACCATAGCAACAGTGTAAACCATGTCACCTCAGTGACTACAGAAGACAGCCTGTTACCATAGTAACAGTGTAAACCTTGTCACCTCAGTGACTACAGAAGACAAACTGTTACCATAGTAACAGTGTAAACCATGTCACCTCAGTGACTACACAAGACAGCCTGTTACCATAGTAACAGTGTAAACCATGTCACCTCAGTGACTACAGAAGACAGCCTGCCTTAATGGGAACATCAGCATGCACATCTAAGCAGCTTAATGGTGGTATCTGGGTCAAGTTCAAGGCTGCATTAAGACTACTTAAGAGGGTCAGAGACAAGGTCATGTGGAGACAGACCTGCCTGTCGCTCCTCCTACCCTGAACAGCAGGAGCCACTCCCAGGGCGGCTTTTGGATATTTCTTGGCTCATGAATCCTGAGTTCTGCAATAAACTGGACAGAACAGTGTTTTATAGTGTCTCATGTAACATACTTCATAATAGGTTTTTGTGGCACATATCTGACAAAACTCAAAGGTCACATCTGCCCATGGTTAAAGACATGGTTGAGGAAATTTGAGACTGGCTGTTTCTTTCTTTCAAGCATTGTCTTCAAGCATTTTACAAACAAATAGTTTAAATTGCAATGGCTTCCATATATGGCCACATTGCCTATGCAATCCATTTTTAAAGAAATCTGTGTAACTCCATGCCATATAGTGTAACATAATCTTCCCACAGTTAAAACCCTTCAAACTCAAACTCACATGGAATGCTGCCTATTTCTGCTGTAACATAATGCTGATCACAGTTCTCAGAATAATCACACAGATTCAAATACAACACCAGGACGATTGAGAAAGGCCTGGCACTGATCTGCTCCTTTCCATGGTAAAACAGCATAAATTCATTCAGACGTGGAATGTGTTGATTTTAGCCGGCGCCTGAGGTGAGAAGCACAAATACAGCACTGATTTTTACCTCCCCATCTGCTGCACCAGGAATTCAGAAAGCGTCAATACAGACTCTACACCAATAATATGATTTGACTTAGTTATGACACTAAGCATCTGGGAATTAATTAATCAACAGGAACACTATGGGTAGGTGTTTTGAACAAGGTGACCTCAAGTGAAGTGTATAGGTAGAGGGACTCATCTTGGTCTTAGATACAAAAACGTCATACTGTGATGTGGTATGTAGGGGTATGGGGTCTGTAGGTGGGGACCAGGGCAGGGGGTGAGGTCAGAGTTGGAAAAACATGCCTGAGGAAAAGGACCCTCTCAAAGCTTTTCTCTCCCCATGAATCTCCACCCCAAGTTACATTTCTCTGTGAGATGAGAAATAATTTTAGGTTCTCAGCATTGAACTCAGTGTAGAGATAAATGCACGGACCAAATCTACAAGGATTCTTCATCTCTGTAGGGGGCAGTACCGGGGAAGTAAAGCAGAGGGGTGTGGTGTGGCAGGAGACCTAGGTTTACCTTGGCAGCTCACCTGGGCCCCTCCCTCTGCCTGCCACGAGCACTGCATGGGGCCCTACCCTGCCCTACTACCCACCAGCATGAGGGTTCTCATCTGGAAAGGCACTGGTAACTGTCAATACAGAAACACAAAGCTGCATGGGGCATCAGGCCTTACCCTGCCCTACCACCCACCAACACAATGGTTCTGCAGAGGCACTGCAGTGGTATGGTAGACTCCAGGAGCCCTTAGCTCAGCCCAAGCCTTGGCCCTCCCTGACTGTTTGTGCTGACATTGGATGCTAGTTGCTGGGGGGATCCTGTACAGGGGCGTAGGCCTTCAGCTGTGGCCTGTGGCCTGGATGCTGCTGTGCTGTAGGGTGCTGGATGTACAGTGACGTCAGCACCCCCTGGTGAGGGGAGGCAGCATTAAATACCACACAGTGAGGCGGGATGAGATATCGGGGGAGAAGTGACCTCTCCACGACCCTGCTGGTTAAAATAACCGGTCTCACCCTGTTTAAGGTTCCTGAGATTCCTCACAGGTACATATAGGTTGGGCCTAGAGGACAGAGAAGAACGGATTTGATTTTTGGGGATAATTCATAAACATTTTTCAATCATTACTATATATAATATATAGTTAAATAAATTTATAAATATATTTGAGGCAAATAGAAGGTGGTAATTTAGAACACTATATAGACGCTTTCATCATCATACTAAGTACTATACAGAGCACTAGCAGGCATCTGAAGCCAAAAGCATTTTTTCTTCTCTCACATCTAATTAATCACACGACACTGTACAGTGACTTTCCTCATTAATCAGGAAGATTTATCGCTATTAATTCTTCGTTACTTAATGACTCCCTCTCCCAGCGACAGTTCTGCAGGGTCTACACGTGATTCATCATGTTGTCTTTGTTATTTATACAGTGTTTCACCATGCAGCCTCCCCTACTTGTAGTAGGGAGTATGTAGAGGAGGGGCCCGGGGTGATTAAATACCGGGTAATCCATGTTTAGCGCCCGGCACGGGAGCAGGAATTCATCCATCCATCTCTGTCCAGATTAACAAAGTCTCTCCATCACCCGGTCACATGGGCAGCAAAGTCATGTACGTGCAGTGTTACTGGACTAAGGAGGGACAGTAGCACAGGGAATAACGACACAACTGGACTAAGGGGGAATATTTCAAATTTTGAAGAGACAAACAAGTTATCTAAACATTCATAATTCAAACTCTGTGGGAACACCATTGTCTCATCTGAATCACATCTCCTTTTTTTCTCCTCAGTTAACTTTTTCTTTTGCATCTTTGTGTTTCTTTTTCTTGATTCTTTTTGCACCTGATTCACAAGTGCTATTGTCTTCAATTCCTCTCCCTCCCATTGGCTTTGATCGGGGCACACTCGGCAAATGATGCCTTTGCACAGACTGGTGCCACTAACAAAACAATTGCAGCAGAAGAGACTCTTATTTCTGTACTGAAAAGGTCTCAGAGCCCAGCTAGAGCCTCTGCCTTTTTCAGGATAGAAGTGCTCCCTTTGTTTCAGCAATCCTTCACAACAAGCAGCAGACAATCCGATCTACTGCATGAGCTGCAACTATCAAGGTGGTAGACGCAGATTCTAAACATGGACGTCTCATTTCTTTGGTTGCTTAGATTACTTCTGAGAAATCTTCAGCAATTCAAATGGTCCCCCTCCCCCATACCCTTACTTGGAAGTCTAGGTCTGTCTGCTGGTGTCCTAAGTGTACTGATGCTGACTGAGGCTGACTATCCAGTAACACCATGATTCTATCAATTCAGTACACCTGTTTTGTAGCGCTAAGCCTGATTGCTTTCTAGGAATCATCAATTGTACCTTGTAATAGAATGACACCAAGTAAATATCCATGCATCATACCGATCCTTAAAGTGATTTAAAAGTGATCTGAGAAGTGATTACCAGGGCTGCATTCGTGAATATCTCACAATAAAAAAAGGGCATTCTGCATTAAAGCACTTTGTGGTCCTTAAAGGCTTAGTGTGCCATCCCATGGCCTGGGAAAGGGCTGCATAAAGTCAGATATCTTCATTGTTTAAGCATCTATTTCTTGCACACTGCCTACCACTCAGCGTTAAGATGCAGAGACTAAAACTTCTTCCACTGAGAGGCACGGGAGGCAGGGAATACCAGGCGCCACCAATGACACCTAAAAAGTCACCTGCTTAATGAGGAATAATTCTAAACTACCTTTTTGCTATGGCTGGTTTGACAAAGAGTATTTATTTGTTTTCTTTTCTAATATAAAAAAAACAGATAATTTTTATGTTACCTACTAGTCACCTGATATTTACTATTTGCCTTTACATTGCTGAGTCACATGCACCCTATGTTTAAACAAAACAATGCCTAGAGCCTAGAATAAAATCTCATCTTTGACTGCTTAATAAGTGCCTATTAAGGATTGCTCTTGTGATCTGTTCACACTGGATAACCTAGCTTAAGAATGATATAACCTGGTTTGTGCAGATGACTTAATGACTAGGAACTTATGACATTGTGTGTGGCTGGACCATTGACTAATTTGTCCACTTTGCACCAGCATTGTATTATATCGGTATTATATAGTTCAAAGCTAGGAATCAAACCCAGGCACCACACACACAATTTCCAAATTACCTACTACTCACCTGTATCAAAATGGGTTATGCTGGTATAAAGTATATTTGTTAAGATGTAAGATTAAGAATAAGACATTTTTAAGATGTAAGATTAAGATTGGGCTGTTAACACTTATCTGCGCTGAAGGGAGAGATATCCTGTATTTGCTGATAAAATAGCTTGGTATAGTGACTAGAGAGCTACACACTCCTGCCTCTCATTGCTCTATCTAGATGTTACTGTCCACATTATTTTTGTATTCCAATGTAGTCAGTCTATACTGTGTATTTTCTGTTCCCATTAACCATCCAATAGTCTAATTTCTATAGAAATGGTTTGACTCAATAAAGATTAAAGAATAAAGATTACCATGCTTTGTTTGGCACTTGTAAATTGTAAGGTACTTAAATTGACATAGACTACCCAGCACATACTTTGGTAAACCAAAGCTCATGCTTTATTGGTTGTCTAATTAGGAATTCTAAATGGTTGCCATCCAGTGTTGCCATTTTGTAAAATGCCAGCAATCTTGGGTACATGACAAAATTCCAATGCCTCTATCAAAACACTTTGTTTCTCATCTACCACTGTGACAGGTGTTATGCTTTAATCATCAAATGCACTATCCATGCACCAATCTGCTGGACTACTCCATAAAGCATGACAGATGGTAACAGGTTGTACAGTTCTGTGTGTGTGACTTACCTGTGACCTGTGTGTAGCAGGGTACTGGTGACAAGGCTGTGTGAGGGGCTGGTTGTGGTCAGGGTGCACACCCACCCACACACTGCATTCCCTGTCTGCTGCATTCTGCAGGCCTGTAAGTCTGCTGTCTGTCATCATGGTACATCCTGTGCTGTGTGTACTACAGACAGTCTCCCCTCCTCGTCTCACAGGGCACTAGGTAAACAGGGCTGCCGGGCAGTGAGTGCTGCTGGCTGTCCCAATCTACACTCACAGTCTACCCCTCTCTGCTGACCCCCAATACTGACAACACTGTCCTGCATCATCCCTGCCTTGTCCTTTACCTCCTAGATTACTCCACACACAGCAGTCATTGGTAACGCTGCCTCCTCCTCCAGTCCCCAAACCTTCCTCTACCACAATCCTCCAATCACAGCAGCCACAGCTATCCAAGAGATCACTGCAAAACTCCAAGCACATGTTACCATAGACTCACTGTAACCTTACCTGTGGCCAGGTGAGTGGAGGACTTTCTAAGACCAAAAACTACATCTACCCCTGCCTATACTACAGCGGAACATCAGGCTTCTAGGAAGCCATTCATGCTAATAATCGTTTACTGCCCTCACACATGCCAATGTTACCTCTGTGCATTATAGACGAATCAAACAGCAAGCATCAGGAGCAGCACTGCCACCCTACCATTCCAGACGCTACCTCTCTGACTGTTCCAACTCAGGCATCACAGAGGCCACTAAAGCCCTTATGTAGACTCAGAGTCTGTTCCCGGCAATCATCCTGCATCATCCACCTTACCATTCCAGACGCTACCTCTCTGACTGTTCCAACTCAGGCATCACAGAGGCCACTAAAGCCCTTATGTAGACTCAGAGTCTGTTCCCAGCAATCATCCTGCATCACCCACCAGTAGCCAAACATGTGTATGTGCCTACAGAGAGGCATTCAGCTCAGTGGTGCCACCCTTGTTACAGAATGCCCCAAACAGACCAGGCCTGACCCACATCCCAGCACTCACACCCAGGCTGTACTATAATATACAGGGGAGGGATCATTGACAGTTATATACGGTGTTCCACTGTTGAGTCTCTGAAACCGACTGTCCAAATATTCCGACACCCAACCTATGAGTTCACCAGTGCTAGAAACAGACTGTCCAACTCCTCACAGGGGAGCTGAATTCCTCAAATTCCTAGATACAGACTACATACCACTACATGGCATTACATTGCATACTTTGATGGACTGGGTATATATCTCTCAACTTGTATGAATCTAAATGAGCAGAATGGACCCAAAGAGATGAAATAACGAAATCTGGTTCTTCCTGACTTAATACCTGGTTGTATTGGGGCCATATTTGGCCAGCTTGTCGAGGAGATCTTTCCCTTCGATTTGAGTGGTTGCACATTCATGAGCACTAAATACATCAGGAGATACATCTTAAATTAGCCAACTGTCCCAGGGAATGTATTTATATTCTGCTGATTTTCTCAGGGAATACACTCAAAAGCTAACCAGCTGTTTTAAGAAATAAAATTCAAACAGTTGTCTCAGGGAATACATTTAAAAGGAACTAGCTGTCTTAGAGAATAATCAAACAGTTGTCTCAGGGAATACATCTAAAATCTGCATGCTATCTCAGGATATACATCTGAAACCAACTGTTTCAGAGAATACATCTAAAATCACATGTCTCAAGACATATAGATCTGAAATCAACCAGCTGTCTCAGGGAATACATCTAAAATCAACCAGCAGTCCCAGGGAATAAATTTAAAATTAATTGCCTGATCATGGAGTTGCCCAAATAGGTAAGACACAGATATTTGGTTCTTCTTGATTTAACAACTGGTTAATCAGGACCAATTGGAAGCTGGTTCTTCCTGATTTAACCAAATGATGTTTTTGATAGAGGAGATTTTTCCCTTCGATTTGAATGGCTGCTCAATCATGAGCTCCCATTAGATCTAGAGGTATGACTATTCTTGTGATAAAAGGTCTGATCAGATATTTCCCGAGGTTTGAACCAAACAGGAGCTGTGTTGGCTGTGAAGAGGTTGTGGGATGCTTTTGTCAGTCTTCCAACTGGCTATGGCAAAAGCTTGGGTTGTTTTTGTTACTAGGCTTTGCCT
Source organism: Harmothoe impar (assembly GCA_947462335.1). Lineage (NCBI taxonomy): Eukaryota > Metazoa > Annelida > Polychaeta > Phyllodocida > Polynoidae > Harmothoe > Harmothoe impar. The sequence continues at coordinate 69,339,487 of OX381718.1, read as the reverse complement.
GGTACTGCAGTGAGGGAAGGCTCTGCCTGGTATTGCAGTGGGGGCTGGTTCATCTGAAACAAGTGAAACAAGGATATGTCTGGTTCTTCCTGATTTAACAACTTGATGTCTTAAGGCTAACGTGCCCAAATTATAGAGCAGATCATTCCCTTCGATTTGAGTGGTTGCACATTCATGAGCTCCAATAAGATTTAGAGTTATGACCAATTGTGTATGAAAGGTCTGATCAGTTGCCAGATAACTATTATATAAGGTCAACAAAAGTTAACACTTGTATGGTGTCATGGTGTAGGCTTGAAGCTTGGGGGAAGGTTCTCATGGTGAGTTTCCACTGTTCTACGCCTTACAGCTCAGCGAAGAGTCATGCTATCAACTTGCCATTTGGAATCCCATTAGAGATGATCTTGAGACACAGACTAGTGGTTTAGATTCCAGAAAACTATCACATAAGGTCAACAAAAGTGAATACTTGTATGGTGTCATGGTGTAGGCTGGAAGCTTGGTGGAGAGGTGTTCTGGTGAGTTTCCACTGTTCTACGCGTTACAACTCAGCAACGAGTCATGCTATCAACTTGCCATTTTGAATCCCACTAGATATGATCTTGAGACACAGACTAGTGGTCAGATAACTGTCACACAAGGTCAACAAAAGTGAAAACTTGTAGGCTTGAAGCTTGGAAGAGAGGTGTTATAGTGAATTCCCACTGTTCTACGCGTTACAGCTCAGGAAAAAGTCATGCTATCAACTTGCAATTTGGAATACCATTGGAAATGATCTTGACACACAGACTAGTGGTTCAGATGCAAGATACTTATCATATAAGGTCAACAAAAGTGAAAACTTGTATGGTGTCATGGTGTAGGCTGGAAGCTTGGTTGAGGGTTGTTATGGTGAGTATAGACTCTTCTACGCCTTACAGCTCAGCAACAAGTCACGCTATCAACTTGCCATTTCGAATCCCATTAGAGATGATCTTGAGACACAGACTAGTGGTTCAGATGCAACATACTTATCAAATAAGGTCAACAAAAGTGAAAACTTGTATGGTGTCATGGTGTAGGCTGGAAGCTTGGTGGAGGGTTGTTATGGTGAGTTTTCACTGTTTTACGTGTTACAGCTTAGCAACGAGTTACGCCATCAACTTGCCATTTTGAATCCCATTGGAGATGATCTTGAGACACAGACTTCCACTCCTACACAGAATAATCAAACAGTTGTCTCAGGGAATACATCTAAAATCTGTATGCTATTTCAGGATAAACATCTTTCAGGGAATACATCTAAAATCACAAAGCTGTCTCAAGACATATAGATCTGAAATCAACCAGCTGTCTCAGGGAATACATCTAAATCACTTTTGTAAATCAATTTTGTATGATCAATTGCCTGATCATGGAGTTGCCCGAGCCTCTGGGGGAGATCACCAGGGGGCACTGTCCATCCCACTAATACAAGGATAACTATAACCTATTCCTGGACTATTTAACCACTTAATGTATTGATGCTAACTTGCCCCAATTTGGCTTTTTGATAGAGATCAGGTGCTTCCTGATTTAACAACTGGTTAATCAGATTATATATTTGGCAAGCTTGTAGAGACCTTTTCCTTCGATTCGAGTGGTTGCACGTTCATGAGCTCCAATTAGATTTAGAGTTATGACCAATCATGTGATGAAAGGTCTCATCAGATGTCATCTGACTTTACAATATTGCTCATCTTTTAGGACACTACATGGCACTACATTGCATGACTTGATGAATGGGGTATATATATCTCTCAATTTGTATTCCTGATTTAACAACTGGTTAATCAGGACCAATTGAAAGCTGGTTCTTCCCGATTTAACCGTTTGATGTATTGATGCTAACTTGCCCAAATTTGGCCATTTGATAGAGGAGATCTTTCCCTTCGATTCGAGTGGTTGTTCAATCATGAGCTTCCATTAGATCTAGAGGTATGACCATTCTTGTGATGAAAGGTTTGATCAAATATTTCCTGAGGTTTGAATCAAACAGGAGCTGTGTTGGCTGTGTTCATCTGAAACAAGCGAAACATGGGTACATCTGGTTCTTCCTGATTTAACAACTTGATGTCTTGAGACTAACTTGCCCAAATTTTGCCAAATCATAGAGAGCATTCCCTTCGATTTGAGTGGTTGCACATTCATGAGCTCCAATCAGATTTAAAGTTATGACCAATCCTGTGATGAAAGATATGACTTTACAATATTGCTCACCTTTTAGGACACTACATTGCATAACTTGATGTATTGGGTATATATCTCTCAACTTGTAGAGATCTAGATGAGAAGAGTTGACCCAAATAGGTGAAACAAGGATATATCTGATTCTTACTGATTTACCAACTTGATGTCTTGAGGCTAACTTCCTCATATTTAGCCAGCTTAGAGAGATCATTTCCTGATACAACTGGTTGCACGTTAATGAGCGCTGATTAGATCTAGAGTTTTGAGCATTCAAGACACATCTCAGCACTCACACTCAGGCTACAAAAGACAGGGCATGGACCACACATAAACAGTGATATATGGTGTTCTGGCAAACTAGTGCCCTTTCTCTTGCAGCAAATACAGACAAATCTGCCCTTGCTACACAGACTTGACAGCACAGCCTCTCACCACCCTCGGCTCTAGTTACAGCTACTAAGACTAGACATCGCAGTCTGCAGTCTTTCTTTTCTATCCATTAATTTTTTAATTGAATTTTTTTGATTGATTATAATAATGATACGAGAGGGCTTCTTACCTGTTTTTTGGGCTAGAGGACCATTTTGTAGAGCAGCCTCCTCATTACTGGTACCTGGTCTTCTTTCCTTGTCATGCTGCGTATTGCAGTTAATATTTACATTTTAATTCTATAGCAAGTGATAGCAAGAACAAATTGATAACTTTTTCATGAAAAAACAACACATTCCTATTTCAACCATAGCCCATTTCACATTCAGTTCTTCATCAGCAAGCACTACATAGCCAGCCCATAGAGCTGTGAAGCCACTTAGTATTCTCATTGATTTGATAGTCTAAATTACTGACTTATCTAATAGTGTTTTTATTAAGGATATACAGTTATTATGTAAATACATAATCTGCCACTGGACTCGGCAATGCCGTTAAGCTGTCCAGGCCTTCTAGGGGTTATAATTGCTGTCTGACTAATAGTGTAATGGCGTCATATTTATACATTTCGACAATAAGATAACACAAAGAATAATATATCTTTGTTATCATCTGATGAGGGATGTGATGAGGATGAGTTACATTTAGGAACAATTCATTTGACAGATATAAACATGTAATACTATATGAGAAACAACATGTCATAAGATGGCAACTATGGTCCGTGTCATATGTAGTATATACAATCAAAAATACAAGGTACTCGTGAAAGAATGATATGATAGAAAACATTTAATGTTCTTTAGGTTTGTATTAAATTTATTGCTTCAAACATGATTATAACCTTTTGTCCTTGAAATATAGAGAGCTCACCCTTGAAGTGTGTAATTCCTGCCAACTAATGTTTTTATGTACTTTTATCTGTGTTTTACCCATATATAGAATGATCATTTCAGACCAAATTAAAATCTGATGGCTGCATATTGCAGGAATGGTTAGGTTTAACTTGCCATCCTGAAGTATCCCGGGCTTGCTCTTTTTTCTAGACCTTTTGGTATTGGATGAAAAAATACCATCAAATTGCTTAAAATAAGATTAATTTGTACACCAAAGTATAATCACGATAAGGACATTTTTGGGGTTAGAAATTTACCAACACAGATAAAATCCCTCTCATATAGTTTGAATATTGCCTCTAGACATATTGGAACCTTACAAATCCCTCTAAATTAAGCAATAGCTGACATACTCTCCAGGAAAATCTTTCCAATCTTAAACTTGATCATCTCCAAAATGTTACCCTCAGCATTTTAAGATAATTTTAGGATAATCTGTCACCTAGTGTCACATACCCACACTATGCTACCTGAGGTTTGCCTTGATAATGTATACCCTAAACCCAGATAAGACATGAACATTTAAAAGAAATGAAAAGGAAAGGAAAAATTGGGGGTTGGGGGGGCAGAGCCACCTCTTAAATACTAGGTAACAAGCCTATCCTATGATGAACTGTGTGGCTTACCACTATCTTCATTTGCTTAGTAATACTTTTAAGATAATCTAAGATATTAAGATAATCAACTTTAAAATAATCACTTAATCTAAGATTGGATGAAGATTTTCTTGTCCACGTTCCCAGGAGAGTCTTTAACAATGAGCCTAAATTGAGCCCTAGTAATCCATTCATTTCATGACTTTTTTAGCATAGGTTGAGCGGTTGCTTAGCAAAAGTAATTCAAAATACCTATTTGAAAATCAGCTGTCAGATGTTTTAATCCATTTCAAAATCTAAAATGACAATTAATAGACCAAAATTGTAGCTGAACATGTATTGACTAATGGCCATCAACATACATGTATTGAATAGCAATAACCATCCGCATTTTTACATTTGATGTCTGACAATAGAATGTTAATATTTCTAGTATAAGAATGTGTATGTGTGTGTGTCCCTGGGCCCTTAATCTGATGGGAATGATGTGGTGCTTCCTTCCTTCTGCTGCCTGTGCTGGATTACCCATGATCTGTGTGACCCATGGAGACCACATTCTGTCACCTTATTTACCAATGTCATTGTACCATCCACAACAGTGATTGCCATCAACAGTCTGGGATTGCTATTCATAATTTAATGTGGTATACAAAGCTTGATGTTTTTACTTAGGCCAAGAAAATAGGTTTGTTTCAGGTAACATGGGAGGAAAATGTAGGGTCGTAGGTCGTTTTTCTTTTTTCTTTTTTTAAATGTTAAAATTTTTCTTTTTAAACATGAATGTCTTCAAAATCGTTAAAAAACCCACGTAGGATTGGCCCCGTTTTAATAGGGTCAGTCGGGTGACCTGATAGTGTGGCCAACCTTTTTGAGTCATTAAATCTAATAAAAGTTAATGGTGTGTGTAGCCCTAAGATGTATGTCCCATACTCTGTGGTTCATCTCAGCCATCACTGTCATCTTCTGTAGTGTTTCCATCCTCCAGGTGCCTTGCTGTATCAATAAATTCATTTAGGACAATGGTGATGTATTTAACTGAATGTTTCTCCAAGTTAAAGTATGCATCTCCTAAAGTTAATGATTAAGTTCAGTTTTTGCAATGCTTAATGTCTTGGCCTATTCTATATTGAGAGAAATGAAGGCAGTTGTTAATAATCCTGAATAAACTGAGTAAAAGAAACAATTAATTTCCCATTTTTGCACTATTTTATCACAGACCGTAACTGAAAAGAGGTAACTATCAGTAAATAAACCTTTTATAAAAGCATGATCAACCTTTTTAGATTACCTCTGAACACAGCAAAAGACAGACAAGGTGTTTGTAGTAAATGTTACGCTTTATTACGATGAATCATGATTACATCATTTTTATTCATGAAAACAGATACAAAACTTTAGCAGACATCTTGAGGTGTTTGACATGGATGGGTGAGACGGGGCGGTCGGCAGCCCTCACACCATCTCATCACACACTCTTAAAGGACATTTCCCATTGAAAACCCAAATGACACCGAAGCACATAATTCCACCACAATTTGCTAAAACAGTTTGTTGGATCATGATTTTATATTCTTCCTATGGTTTTAATGGTCTTATGTGCTAAAAGGAAATGTTCAAAAAGAGATTCTAAATCTGCAAACTCAACTGTCGGTGTCTTCACCTCAAATTTAGACTGATTCTGAAACAAGATGTCTCTTACTGTTGAACTTAATTCCAACATAAAGAATGCTGTTGATATATACAATCCCAAACATGGATGACAACTGAAATTTCTATTTGATATATACTTCAAGCTCAAAACCTTGATATCTTTTCTGATGTGGATAAAAGTATTTTCACTAACATAAATACGACAGATATAAAATCATCTTGGGATACAGTAAAACATGAGAGGTCACTAGTTTGCTTGTTCTCAGTAGACGTGTACATGAATAGAGACAGAATTTACAAGTGGCTTCCATGGAGGAGTTTCAGTTTGTCACAAAGTAATGAAGGAGGTGTTTTACACAGAGGTAACAGTCAATGGGACACATCAACAACAACTGCCAAACCCCTCCTTCGAAAATGCTACCATGCTCAACACACTGAGAATTATGAAGTGATTCTACAATAGATTTATTCTGATCATTTCTGACTTTCCACTCTTTGTCATGGCCACACTGTACACAAAAGTGGACACCTTTTTACCTGTCTGTCCAAACCGGATGGAAATCTCTTGAAAAGCAAAATATCATTACTTTTATATGAGCAAACTTATGTGTTTGAGTGAAAAAATAAGACTACGGTATGAAAGCAAACTCCAAACTCCAGCTTCCCAGTTTGTCAATCAGTCGCCATGAAGGTTAACCAATAGTTTCAGACAGAAAAGCTAAACATGACAGATTTAACACCAAGATGAGGACAATGATGTGTGGCCTGGATCCCGTTCTGAATTCCCAGAGTCTAACTCTGTCAGGAAAACGGTCCCAGGGTCTGTCACAATCTCCTCCAACCACTATGGGACCGTTTTCCTGGACCTGGAGTTCCCTTTGTTCTGCATCGCTCCCTATACACATATATCATTGTTAATAGTTTTATTTGTCATAGACTTCTGCTAACAAACCATTCGCTCATCAATCAATATATTTATACATGCTATGACCATCCCAGAGAATGCTTTGCAGACTGCCTATACAAGCACATGGCCTCCCACAGTCAGATAGAACACATGGCATATACACGCTGCGCACCCTAGCAGCACACAGCAAGCTCTAAGGACACAATCAGTAATACAAGTGAGCACCTCGCAAAAATACAAGGAACTTGATGTCACCATAACACATTGAAATCTGTGGCTAAATAATAATGGTTGTTATATTTAAATATGCCTCAACAGAGAGGTTGTTTCTGGTGCAACAACTACCTACAAATCATAAAAGAGGTCCTTTCTCTCTCTTTGTGTTGTCAGTAGAAGTTATCCATTAAAATGCATGGTTACATGGTCATGTGACCCCCCGGTGACGCCCTCAGCGCGTCTGTACACAGATTAGGTAATCATAGACGGCACCAACATGCAGGCATTCTCTACTTACTCTCCACACGGAATAAGAATTATAACCTACTGTGTTTACACATCAATGATAGAGGGCCTGCCGTAAAATAGGTTCATGGTAAATATACAGGACACTGTTTTCTGTAATATCCATAACATTATGGGAGCAATGAAGTGTACAAACCAGCCCACAGGGTGAATGCTGTATATAAGGGGGCCAGTGGGGGAGGGAAGGGGGCTACATGCTAACTGTAAAGCACAACTACACCAGCCTTTGTTAGATGCATGTTGCTACCTCTTGTGGCCCTCACAAGACGCTACAAACTGTGGCCGTCCACTCCAGGAGAACTCTCCGCGTGGCCGGCTGGTAGAGGTAACAAACACCACAAGACTAAAGGAGACTGTGTGGATAGTGTGAGAGTGTTAAGGAGATGACGGGTGGGAAGGGGTGGGCAGCAGATGCAGCAGCTTCTTGTCTGGCCACCCCCTGCACAAGAGGTTCTACAGCAAATACTACCACTCACACACATCTCAAAATACCAAAAGGTAAGTGTACAATCATCAATGAAGCGAAGGCTCGGACAAAGTCAATGGGTTCATTTTAATAAATACAATTATTCTCTTTAGTTTTCTCCTTCTCCTACTTGTTCTAGTTTGTCTATCTTCCCCCCTGTGTCTAGAGAGTAGACCCTGACAGTAAACAACAATGGCTGAACAAGAAAAACACAGGACAGCATCGCACTAGGTTCCCCCTCCGTAAATGCACACATCAGATGCCGCAATGTGTCACGATGATAATCACTTCATCGCTCGACATGTCTGTCATCATTTGGGGAGCAGCGCTTGCACCCAAGTGGCCAGTTTCACTATCCACTTTGCAAGCCAAACACAACAGTTGCGATAAAACTTTCGCTTTCTTTTCCTAGACACTGTAAGAATATAAAGCCAGGATATCTCAGCCACTGCATTTTCATGTCATCACCCTTGTGTGGTATACAAGTGGAATTTAGCAGGTGGGGATACAAGATAATATTTCAGGTATGCACAGTTAAATCTAGGTGCTCATCTTTTTGATTATTTAGTTAAAAGAGAAAATGGATAAAAGTGGGGGGGGGGGAGTAAATTTGGAATCCACCACATCTATCACAGCTCTACATCATAATATACAAGAGAAAAAACCTAAAAATGACAAAAATGTTAAAAGCATGAGACAGAGGAAATGTAGTCTCCTATGGAACTTGCTGACACTGATAAAGGCCGAAAGTTGTGCATAGTGTGTGTGTGATGCCCTTACCAATGGACTGTTGATTCCAGTGAGTGTTTGAACTGTTTACGGTGGTGGCCTAAAGAATAATGCTATCATTATTTGGACATCATGGCAAAACCTGGGCAGTAGATGTTTCCCCGTTTACCACACTGTATTATGCAACTGGACTGCTCTTCTTTTTCTTGTGAATTATATGAGGGAATGTTCCTTTTGGAGTATATGGGGATCCTTGGAGGTAGATTATGCAAATAAAAGAGATGCAGACAATAACAACAAGAAATAAAAGTGCCAATAGTGAGTTTCTACAAGTTGTGGGTGGATTCATCAAGAAGGGAGTGGTGGTACTGTGAATAGCCACCAGATGGCATTGGCATGCCCCCTATAAGGCTGCCACCTGGTGGTGTAAATGATAACCAGCTGACCCATGCCGCCCACAGGACGGCAGCTTCAGCAGTCCCAAACAAGTTGTATACATAGATGTCTATGTATGTGTAGATATAACATGTCTTATACAGCTGAGTAACAGTCACACTGCCCTAAAGGCCAGGCTGGTGGTGTGCACCCAACCCTGCATGGCTGACAGGAAAATACAAGGCATGCTTCAAAAGACAGCTACAACAACTTCTTCCCAAATGCAGTTGCATTTTCCTTTGTTGACTGAAAAAATGCCTCAGAACACAGCCATGCATGGGCCCACAAAAATAAAATCTATTATTTTCTTCTTTAATTTACTTTTGTTATTTGGTTGAATCTCCCCTCAGCCAAAACCTAAACTGCATGCCTCAGCGTTATTATTTCTTCACTGCGTCTTGTTGAATTTTCTAGTCCTGGAATTCATTTGCCAAACTGTGATATTAGTTTAGTAAAGATGAGCTGAGCCACCTGTTGAGTAACCTGCACTGTTCTACCATCTGTACATGGTCACTGAACCGCTCCCCGAGCAATGTTAACAGGAAACCACCCACCAGTATTCTCCACACCTGGAAGTAAATTGTTAGGCCACATTGTATCTTTGTAGGTATCATCATCATGACATCAGTGTCTCTGCATTTGTTGTTTTGTAAAGTTGAGACTGCAAGGTACAGCTTGCAGTCCATGGCTGATACTTGTTGTGGTGGTGTTGGTGGATGAGGCCCATACTTGTTGGAGGTGGTGCTTGATGTGGAGGTGGTGGTCATGGATTGAGGGGCTGAGTGGTTTGTTGGTGTAGTGGCAGCTCAGGGGGCAGCTGTAGGTGGACAGACAGCAGCAGGAGGCTGCAGTACAAGGTGTGGGGCTTTACTTCTTGTTACAGTGAGAATGGATCAGACACCTTGACGCTGTGTGTGTGTGGGGTGCAAGCTGCTCACGCGTAGAACTCCCGGTTCGTGGCACGTGAGTAGGTGTGGAGGGAGGGCGACCTCTTGGGTTCGTCGAGCGCGTAACTGCCTTCGTCCTTCTTCCTCATGCGGTAAACGATGAACATGACCAGTAATACAGCACATAGAAGCCCGACCACGGCTCCCCCAACAATGCCTGCAACGAGAAACACACAATTACAACGTCATCAACCATTTCTGTCCACTCCCGTCTCTGGTGAATCATTGCACACAAGGCTGCAACAATTGTACCCAACAAGTGGGGCATATGAGCCTGGACTACTTTCTGTATATGTAGGTGCATATGGACAGGGACTACTTTCTGCTACACCCAATATGAAGGTGTGTATGAACAGGAACTACTTTCTGCTGTACCCAATATAAAGTTGAGTATGAACAGGGACTACTTTCTGTATATGTAGGTGCATATGAACAGGGACTACTTTCTGTATATGTAGGTGCATATGAACAGGGACTACTTTCTGTATATGTAGGTGCATATGAACAGGGACTACTTTCTGCTACACCCAATATGAAGGTGTATATGAACAGGAACTACTTTCTGCTGTACCCAATATAAAGTTGAGTATGAACAGGGACTACTTTCTGCTACACCCAATATGAAGGTGCGTATGAACAGCTACTACTTTTTGCTTTACCTAATATAGAGGTGTATATGAAGTGGGACTACTTTCTGCTATACCCTATATGTAGGTGTATATGAATCAGGACTACTTTCATGTAGGTGCTTAAACTTTATAAATTAGTTTGGATGGCTGCAGACCAGAAACTGCTGATTCACCAGGAGGCAATGGACAATTGTGCAGATCATGTACCATATTCTCCAACCCTTACTTCAGTCATGGATGCTACTAGAGTATAACTAGGTCAGATCATGTACCATATTCTCCTACCCTTACTTCAGACATGGATGATTACTAGAGTATAACTAGGTCAGATCATGTACCGTACTCTCCTACCCTTACTTCAGACATGGATGCTACTACAGTATAACTAGGTCAGCACCAGGAGGCTGCCCTTGTCCATGGTGGGCGGGAGGAAGTTAACACACAGTGATATTGTACACAGGGCGTTATGTGGTCAGTAACAGTGAAAGCACCTTACACACAACTGTACATGGAAGGCTGCACACCCACGATGTGGCAGAAACAAGCTACAGACCACAACAGTGTTAAGCATGGCACATATAGAGACACTGTACCACTGTTATAAACCATCTAACAACAAGAACACTACTTTATCTACTAGTAGTATTGAGTCCAGTACGCCGGGTGTCAATTTCAGTACAAGTAGTGAATATCTTTATGTAATGAAGTACAAGACAAGAACTCATTATTTATGTCCCCATTCCCGGTTACCGACACCTGAAACAAAACTAGGGGTGAATATTGCAGCTGGTGGGATCTACAGTCTTGGGTTGGTCTGTGAGGCATGTTTCTGGTTTAGCTTGATAAGGTGGGGTGCTATATCTTTGTGCCAAGTGCAGCCTGGTATATTTGAGTTTGGGCTAAACACAAATAATTATGTGTTTCTGGTAACATTCTGGTAAAGCAATTCAGTAGCAAAATTTGATTTCTTGGAATTTCTGTATTTCTTTATATAAAAATAATATGCTGTATACAGTTTTACTGATCTACTGTTTTGAATCTGTTCATTGTACAAATCAAATCAGAGAAACTTGTCCAACCCTGGGCTGGACCAGTTTTGTGAGTGGATTGTTACAGAAACATATAACTAGTTGTTGGCCCTAATGGAGGAGTGTGTGGTGGTGTGGGAAGGGTGTGTACCTGCGAGGATCCCTGGCTGTGTCATGACCACATTTCCACCAGAGCGGATCAAATTGCCTCCTTTGCTCTCCAACATCTCCACTTCGTTCGTCTCCGGCGGCACCGTGGCTATCTCCACCGAGGGTTCAAGGCCTGCAACCATGGCAACACACACAGGGTCAAGGTCACAGCCAAGGTTAATAATAAAATTATAAGGATGTGGTAAAAGAAAGTCAGTTTTTCCACTTTCTTTCAAGATGTTTGGTGTCGCCATAATGAAATCACCAGAAGCCAATGTTTCCATAACATTGATGGATGGAATTGAGACAAGAGGCATTACAGGTTGGTTGTTTGACACTGTAACTTCCTTATTAAGCAGAACACAAACATACAGGAGAATCACACAAACACTTTGAGTATTTGTGTTATCTCAATTATGTTTAATGAAATGCAACCAATCATTACTAGTCCAACAGCTTAGCTCTTTTTTATTTGCAGTGTATATGAACAATTTAGTATTTTCAGTTGAAACATTAGTAATTTATTGCTGTATTATACTTCTTCACCTGGAAAAATACTTTGGTGATTTGAGAAAAATGTCTACATATTGCCTTTCCTAGCTTATAAAACTGCTTTTCAAGGAAATGATATCAAATGCATTAAATGCAGTGAAGTAAGCACATATCATACTGAAAAGAAGTAATAATGAATCAAGATGGAACCAATAAAAAGTGTTCATTTGTGTAAACTTGATAAAATTAGATAGTGAAACTTGAATGTTGAGTAACAATCAACAAACAAAAATACCAAGTACATGATTACTTTTTGTGCACATCCTACGTCTTCTATATATAAATTCCAGATAGAAAAAGAAGTTATGAGAGTCTTGAGATTGTATTGCAAGAAAAAAAATCACATTCCTAAAGAGATGTCTTGATAAAATGGCTAATCTACTCTAAATATTAGGATAGGACAACAAAATAATGATCTTGACGATGGAGAGTCTCTGTAAACTACATGAGACGTGCAGAGGTACTGTGCATGAGTTTGAGGTGTGATGTGTTGAACACACAGGTATAAAAACTATTGTTGTTACATTACTGTTACAATACTTTTACTCAGTAAATTCTATACCTTTTTTCAAAATATATTTTCCAAGATGATCAGATTAAAGGTGTTTGTTGCAGAATTTCCCCATAGCATGCTATCTATTCTACTGGTCACATTTCAACAAGTACATCATGCCTCGTGGCTCAATCCATCTGTGTTGTCTACATGTTTCAAACATGGTCTAAAGGTTAGCAGGGTTTAGAGACAAACATTAATGGGCAAGACATGTTAAGTTGCCAGTGCAGGCCTCACAACTTTCAGACTTGAGCGTTAAGCTATGTTGAGGCAGCAGTTTCTCACAGACTTGTCATACCATCAGCAGACAATACAACCATGTAACATGTGGGTTTAGTAGTGATAAAACTTAATTTGATTAATGGATGCAATTCTGAGAAATATGTCAAAAGCTGTTAATCTGGACGTAAAACGTTTTTCATTTGGCATAGTCCCATTTTCAATATTTTGACTTCCACTAGACACATTCAATGGGCTTCAGGTATGTGTAAAGTGGGCTTTTTGAGGCTTTGAGAAAAGTCTAATTCACAGATGGCACGTCTTGTTAGTATTAAACATGTTGTCATGTGGTGCATGGAGGGTTTGGGAGTAGCTGCTGTGTGTCACCTTGTACCTGGTGTTGACTGTCAGACACAATCTACAGAAAGCCGCACTGAGCTCCCCTCAGCTCTCAGCACCTGAGCACTTGGCTACATACTCATGCAGTTCTCTACATTTTCTCAATCAATCTAAACTCTAAGTTTGAAAAGAAGACATGGCAGTGCATAGGGACATGAGCGGTGAAATGACAATCAAGATGGAAGCACTGAGAATGACATTCTGCAATGCCTCATAAGGCACCCGTGTCATTCTGAATTATGCGAGAGAGGGCGTTACACTATATGTAAACCAAACCATCTAAAGAAACCGGGGATTCTATGAAAGAGAAAAACAAAGCCAGCATTTTGAAAGCAGCAGGAGTGATGGTGATAAGAGTGCCATGAGTCTGGCAGCCATTGTGTAACCATGGTGATGTACCTACCTCCCATGTTGTCCAGGCTGTTCTTGATGTCCTCCTGTTCTACGCTGTTATCCTTCACCTCCTCCTCCGGCTCTGAGGGCAGAGGCTCCGGCTCCACCGGCTCAGCCGGCTTGGCTTCTGGCTTGTTCCTGTGTACAGTCCCTACTTGTACTGCAAGACAAAGGGACACATTGTAAGAGCACTGGTTGTGGCTGAGTCAGGCTGTACAAGATGTACAACACTAGTAAAGTGGTTGACATTACATAAGGTGTTTGGCATTCTCAAATGGTTAAAGTATTTACAAGGTCTTGCTTCATGCCATTTTCTAGAATCTATACCATGGGACTTTGACATTTTCTGTAATATAGAATTGGTTGTTCTATAGACATATGATATCATGAAATTTTACAATTGAATGTCTTGATCCATAAACACTAGCTCTCTGAATCAACTCTAACAATTATCACACCCTAACAATACAATACACCCAGCCCTGAGTCAAAGACTACAGACAGACACAGAGCCCCCATGTATTTAGTCCCGTCCCTGCAGACTCAGCCTGAAGAGATGGTCCCCCGGGGATGTGTAATATGCCATCCAGGGCCTGATCCCACAGGATAGGTTCCCCAGGCCCCCATCCCATCTCCTCATCACATCCATTACCCCTGTTATCACCCACTCCAAGGCGCCTCTAGGGGACATCAAAGTTAACAAGTCCCACTTTAGGAGGAATGACTTAACTTTTCTGTCTTCAATACTTTGGCTGAAAGCACCTGCTTTGGAGCTGTGTATAAATGTGTTTATGAAGGCGGGGGTGCCTTCTTTTTGCTATAATTCATAAGATACAGTTTAAGTATTTCACTGTAGGCTGCTTCAAATGCACACTTGGCTGTTTGAGGCATCGCTGAATGGTCAATTCACACACACACACACACACACACCCACTGGGGTTTTTGGCTGGATACATGAGGATGCACTCTAAGGTAGCAGCGGCAGTCAGGTCTGTCGGGTTGTGTAGACAGGGTCCAGTCAGGCAGAGTGAACAGGGCCATGAGGGGAGACAATGAGCTAGAGGAGAACATGGGAAAAGCCTCAATCCATAAAGGAAACACATTCCTCAATTTGAGTAGTCCACTCTTGTGGGGAGTAAGGTGATTCCTTACAGTTGCCAGCAAATGCATTCTCTTTCTACTGCCATGCTACTTAAAAGTCCTGTAAATTTCTGTATTTGGGATGATACAAACTCAGTGTTCTTAATAACATGAGGTACTATATGTGGGTGTATGTTCCTTCCCTTTTCTCCCCTCCCCCATGCCAGTACTATAAAGCCAAGCCCTGCTCTTCCATCTGGATTATTCCATGTTTTACTTCCAGCCGGATGACTCCTTCCAGTTGGTCACCTCTGTACGCTGTGATCTGCTTTTTTACGTCCTCCTCAGGACGACTGAACGTCACATGACAATAGGCATACGTCAGTCCTTCTTTACACCCGGTTACACGGTGACTGAACATAAGGCCTTCACACGGTCCTAAATAAAACACAGGATCAGGGCCTGCCTCTTTACAGACAAGCAGGACTTTCCTGCTGCCCTTTTTTATTGCAGCCCAAACACTCACAAATAACAGCATTAGGTGTAGGAAACGTAACACAAGTCTCAGGTTTGAGAGTGTTTAACTTATTCTTTTTTATGCTAGCTTTTTGTGCAGGAAATTCCACTAAAAGATAAATAATAGTGTAGCAGAGAGGGAGTAATGCTTTTCATGATACAGAGTGGCGGAGAACAGATCGATGCATGCTGCAGAGGTCGATTTCTGGTCATGAACGGTGCAGCAGGGGCCAATAAAACCTCCTGCTATGACGAGACTCCTGCTATGACGAGCTGTACATATGTACACATGCCTCATACTATGGTACCCTTGAACTTTAAACCAGCGTGACAAGCAGGCATGCCATCAGAGTAATCTCATGCATTGAAAGGCAGACAGAATTGGACTTTCTCCAAATTCAATATTTAATGGCCTTATTTGTCTGACAGGAGAAAAGACCATTCACAAGATGCCTCTGGCTCCAGACTTCCCCCTGTGGTCTGATACTTGGTTTACAACCCTACTGAATCCATTACCACTGTTTTAAAACCTATTATTGTATATGACACAAGCGGAACACTCAAAAATATGTCCCTATAGCCTAACCCTTACTGATGCCAGGTAGGAGCATGTGGTTGGGTGGGGGTAGATGAGATGCTTGCTGCAGTGCATTCAACATGCATTCACAGGGGATTCTTTGTTTCTCATATTAAGACCCTACATATTTATCAAGTACAATAGTAGTTCTACATCAAAGAGATAAGATACTGCAGCTGCTGAGAGAAACTTCTTAAATAAACATAGGTTTACTTGTAATTGCAGCTTACATACCAAGGCTCCTCCCCACCCCAGCTCAGGCACCAACCTCAGTCTCCACTCACACCACATTCCACTTCTCACATTTTGTAGTGCCTGGCATTCAAAGGTCTGACATTTCCCTCATTATAGGCTTAGCCTTTAGAACTAAGCAGGAGACTAGCTGCCCACAGTGTTGGCATTCCTGCTTTATTTTAGTTTTTATCCCAGGCTGGTCAAGCCTAGCCTCAGCCTATGTCGGGTTGTCATGATAACTTGCTGATTAATCAGATGTAGCAGGACTGGGCTGGGATGTTTGTGTTACAGACTGCCAGGGTCAGTAAGGCAGGGGGGGGGGGGGGTCAGGTAGAGTCCTGCTTTTGAGGCTGTTTGTTTGAAGTTAACACCTTTGATGTCAGGACAAAGCAATACCAGGCACTGTCTGGGTCTGTGCTAAACACTGACAATACCAACACATGCATTGTCAACAACTCACTTCCTCATATTGGATCTTTTGTCGCACAGAGCGACCCAGTTGCATCTTGTGTCCCATTTCTGGCCAAACCAATGAAAAATCAAAGGTTAACAAATATGCCCTGATGGCTTTTAGTTCCACTCCATCAAGAGCTCTGTAACAGAAACAACTGCATGAACCAGAAGCTGTTTCATGTATCTTTGTCCGAACAGGATGTTATTTATGTAACTTCCAGGGGATTCATAGCAGTCATACAACATAGCTACAGGCATAACATGTGGCATATGCTTCAATCAGAAGCTTACATCAGGATGTAGAAGAGGTGAACATGCCACCCTAAAGGGACAATTCTGTGTCAAAATAAACTTTCCGGATGGTATGCTCCGACAGTCATCTAAACTTCCTCTCTTGTCTAGTTCTCACAGAACTTTGTTGTGATGTAGGGAATGGAAATCAATGATCAATACCTCACTGGAGACAAGCTGGCAGCTTAAAGAGGGTTAATTCTTACATGGATGTGGGGTTACTGTCTCCAGGCTTGGTAGACATGCTACATGACATGTTAACAGGGCACGGTAGGTGCAGACAGGGCCAGTCCCTGTACTGCTTGTATCAAGTAGACTACTTCTATTCAATGTGGAAGACAATGTATCATGAAACATATGTACCCTTGAGCACACACCAGCAAAGGTATCACCTTTGTCTTGTCATTTTCAACATGTGTACTTGCTACAGGCAAATCCTCCTTGAATCCTCCTTGACATTTCAATATTTTGTAGAGAATGTCTCACAACAGTACTTGACTAACAAGGTTATCAAATGACTACTACCAGCAAGGTGGAAGTCCCCCATGCCCACATGATGCCAGTCAGACCATAGCACATACTGACAGATGATTGACTCCTGATAATATTGTTTATATGCAAATTGTTTATATGCAAATTAGTCACCTGATTAATTTGCATGTAAAAGAGGCACTTAATAAGGTGTGGTGAGGACTGTTGTCATTTGAAGATGTTGTGCAAGGAATGCTACGGTTACCTGCCATGCGATGCTTATGCTATGAACAAGTCTCACTTCTATTGCCTGTGGTACAGGACTACTCTGTTGAGGGACACCTACCAAAAGGTATTGAACCACATAAAAGATGAAGGTGGGTGAAAATACGAGCTGAAGGACATTCCAAAATGCAGTATCTTCATTAAAAGACAGACTCCCGTATCAGATTCCCAGTTGACTTGGAAGGAAGCAGAGGGCCTTCCGTGAGGCATCACTCAGTTTATCTGACATGAGAGAACACTCAGTAGTTTCATACAGAAAAATAAAACGAGAACATATATCATATAACCTGTGTCATTGTCTATTGTACATATTCATATTGTGTAGGAAAGAATCGCAAAATTGGCACCAAAATGTCCTTTGGTCACATTGTTCAAGTCCTGGGGATCCCCTGTGTGATGAACACTTTATTCCATTGCTTGGCCCACTGTGTGGTATTAGATACAGTATAGATCCTGTCTGCCACCACCTCCACCACCAGAACTGTGCTGTCTGCTGTCAACAGTGACAAGAACCACCCCAACCACCAGGACTGTGTTGATCACTCTGTACCAAGGTTGAAAGAGGGTTGAGAAGTGGTGGGTTGCTCCTTATATACCCCTCTTGGAACCCAAACATAGAGCACTGATTGGCTGTCATAATGGATAGTTCCATTCAAAGGGTGAGTTCATTTTAGAAACCCCCAAGACTTGGTTTTACACCTTCTTTCACTTTTCATGAGGAGAACCTTCCCTGTTTTCAAGTAGCAGCACTACATAGCATAATATCGCCATTCACCAGCCTTAGAAACAGAGTGTCCAACTCGTCACAGGAGACTTTGAAGTCCCAGAAACAGACTGTCCAACTCCCTCCCCCAACCTTCATAGATCTGTCAAGTCCTACAGCGGACTGTCCAACCATACATTTGTAAATGACACGGTTGTGGCATGTTGTGTTCCAACTGGTGATGGTTGTTTTTTGTTAGTGGGCTTTGCCTGGTACAGTACATTGGTGGTGAAGGCAGGCTCTGCCTGGTACTGCTTTCAAGTATTCAAGGCTGGTTCATCAGGACCAATTGGCAGCTGGTTCTTCCTGATTCAACAACTTGATGTATTGAGACTAACTTGAACAAATTTGGCCAGTTGATAGAAGAGATCTTTCATTTCGAATTGAGTGGTTGCACAATGAGGAGAGTTGACACAAATAGATGAAACAAGGATGTATATATGGTTCTTCCTAATTTAGCAACTTGATGGATTGAGGCTAACTTGTCCATGTATGTTGATAGAAGAGATCTTTCCCTTAGAATTGAGTAGTTGCACATTCATGAGCTCCCATTAGATCTAGAGGTATGACCAATCTTGTGACGAAAGTTCTGATCAGATATTTCCTGACTTAACAATATTCCTCATCCTCTAGAACACTACACGGCACTACATTGTAAAACTTGATGTATTGAGTATATCTTTCTCTCTTGTATGCTGAACACCTCATTTTATTCCTGACACCTCCATTGATAAGCCCACTGTGTAGTGTTATATACTGTTTATATACTGTCTGCCACCACCTCCACCACCAAAACTGTGCTGTCTGCTGTCAGTGACCAGAAGTAATCTTCTTGTGATGAAAGGTTTGATCAAATATTTCCTGACTAGAACAACATTGCTCATCTTCCAGAACACTACATGGTACTACACTCGATGACTTGATGCATTGGGTATATATTTTTCTCAATTTGTAGAAATCTAGATGAGGAGAGTTGACCAAAATAGATGAAACAAGGAAAGATCTGGTTCTTCCTGATTTGATAACTTGATGCATTAAGGCTAACTTGCCCAGACTTGGCCAGCTTGTAGAGGAGATCCTTTCCTTTGATTAAAGTGGTTGCACGTTCATGAGCTCCCATTAGATCTAGAGGTATGACCATTCTTGAGATAAAACGTCTGATCAGATGTCTCCTGACTTCACAATGTTGCTCATTTCTCAGGACACTACATTGGATAACTCGATGTATTGGGTATATTTCTCTCTCAACTTGTTGAAATCGAGATGAGCAGAGCTGACCCAAATAGATGAAACAAGGAAATCTGGTTCCTCCTGATTTAACACCTGGTTGTATAGGGGTCAACTTGCTCATATTTAGCCAACTTGTAGAGGAAATCTTCCCCTTCGATTTAGGTGGTTGCACTTCCATGAGCTCCAAATACAACAGGAGATAAAACTGAGATTAGCCAGCCCTCCCAGGTAATGTATTTAAAATCAACTGATTGTCTCAGGGAATACATACGAAAAAGTAACCAGCTGTCTCAGGGAATACATTTAAAGCAAAAATCTGTCTTGGAGAATAATTGACTATTTGTCTCAGGGAATACATCTAAGATCTCCATGCTGTCTCAGGATATACATCTGAAACCACCTAGTTCAGGGAATACATCTAAAGTCACTCAGCTGTCTTAGGATATAGATCTGAAATCAACCAGCTGTCTAAGGGAATACATCTAAAATCAACCAGCTGTCCCAGGGAGTGAATTTAAAATCAATTGCCTGATCATGGAGTTGCCAAAATAGGTAAAACACAGATATTTGGTTCTTCCTGATTTAACAACTTGATGTCTTGAGGCTAACTGGTCCAAATTTGGCCAGTTGATAGAGGATCATTCCCTTCGATTTGAGTGGTTGCCCTTTCATGAGCTCCCATTAGATTGTATGCTACATGTGTACCTTGTGGGGGGGACGGTATGCTAACCATGACAGCTTAGTAAGGCCGTTGTCGTGGAGATCACCTGATACCAATTCACACCCGGCATGCTGACAAACAATGAGCAGCTACAGAGCTCCAATCTGATTGGTTGACACTGGTCATGTGACAGCTGCACAGCCTCTGATTAATAGACTGTCAGTTACCATGGAAACACACATGGCCGACTGGGGGCCTAAGTCTACCTCAGACTCTATAATAGGACTTCACATGGTGATTACAGTTTGTAATAGCCCCCACTTTGTAACATCATGATGGTCATACTGGAATCTACCTCTAGACTATCTTTTAATTTAGTCTTTTTATTTTCAATTGCCTAAACCACTGAATTATGCATGAGACCATATGTTGAAATGGCCACCGTTAATTCTATATTTTCAAAAGTAGCTCGGGACCTGTTCACTGTTCAGTTCCAAATTATGTAAGGTATATTGTGTAAATATTAGGAGTAAATCTAGATACTTTTGACCCAAGATAGGCAACCACCTTAACTCCTAACCAGACTGCTTAAATAACCTTGCAGCGGAAGTAATGTTCAGCTTTAGAACAGCCTCCATGCCCACAAGCCATGTTCCTCTTTTTAATCTCATCTCACCTCATCTTCACTCAGAGCTGCAACAAGAACCTTCCCTGCCTCATTCTCAGCCCTGATAAAATCTTTATGATTTCCACCCAAGGCTGAGTCCTGCTTGGTAGACGTTATCTTGATTCCCGAACACGGCAGACATATTCTTTAGAAGTCTGGTGTCTTATCTACTTTGGTGCAGGCCTGGAGGTAGACATGCTGGTATCAGAGCGGGTGATAATGCCCCAAGTAGACAGGGGCTTCCCACCAGGGGGCACCACCTAGAGGGAGTAGGGACAGTCCTTTCTCTCCAAGACCAATGTGTACACTTGATTTGGCATCTTCTCACTGTACAGTTCAGAGTTGACCTAATGTGTCATATTGCTTAACTCAAACTCTAGGTCCGTGGCTTTGCATTGGCCCAACTGAAAAGCTGTGAAATGTTGGTTCTTAGTAAAGATACCAAACACCATAATGTAGTGTTCTCTGTACAGATCTGTGTGATGTGATAGTGTACAAGAAGCACATCGCTGTCCGGCTGCAAGGCATGACTTTGTCCCAGGGTGTGGAGTGTCCTGTTCTAGACAAGCACCTTGAGCCATAAACTACTTTCACATCTCCAACAACCCTGGCTCTTTGTCATTTCCTCCTTCTAGCTGTGGCTTCCTGTGACCAGAACGCCTTCAGTGACATTTACCAATCTCTCAGAAGTGCACAGACACACAGACAGGACCTGAGGTCAGGGTGAGGGGGAGGTGGGGGGTTAGGGTTCAGCTTTGCTTGTCTTGAGGCAGTTATCTATTTTCTAACCAGTTACTTCTCTCCCCTTTGCAAATACTTCCTTGTCTCCACTATTGATCCATTTTGGGTATAGCTTATTTCCCTATGTTCTTTTTGCCATTTCGCAACTGTGAGGAATTTGGGTGCCTTTGTGATAACAACATTTGATACAATGTCTTTGTGTCAATATGGTCAATTTCAAAAGCCATTCAGGCTCATGCATACCTACTTCATTGGATTAAACACTACATGTCATAACCCATTTTGATAGCTTCCAACCCTCATCATTCATTCCTCTGCAAACTGCCACAGTATTGTAATTAACACATCACTAGTTTAAAGCCTGAACTTTAATCCCCCTGAAATCATCAGCCCAACCCCCTTTTCCACCGTTTGAATGACGTCCTTTCCCCCTGACCTAATCAGGGCTGTGTTTGTCAATCCATGATGGATGTAGGACTTTACGAGAGCTGGAACCTTAAATCCTGCATGCGTGCCATGAATCAGGTTTACTGCCAATAGACTGATGATTAACGACCCACATCACACTGTGGTACTCAGTGCAGCAGACAGTGATATTTGTATAAGCAGCCAGAACACTGAAAGCATGCTGCTTTTATAATAAACGTGCATCAAATATATGTAAATATCTTCCAACAATCATTGGTTGGAGAATATAAGGAAAGGAAGAAACAAGATGTTCTCCATACACTTTATGTTAATTGTTGGAGGTGGCTTTATATTTAAAATTTAAATTTGTAACAATAGTTAGAAACTCTCCCAAGTCTAACTGTCATAATACTGGAGGAGTTTTTTAGTCAGCTTCATAGCAACCCATAGCAACAACATTTGTGATATAACCTAATAAATTATACACTGCATTACCAATGACTTCAGTGAGTTATCCTCATGTTAAGCTTATCATCTTAAGTCAGAATAACTACTGCAATTGCCAATATCAGTGCAGAGTGCCAATAGGTTAATGAAGTCTCTTTAGCTCATGAAAAGTTAATATATTATGTCCATAGCCACACTTCTGCCTGCTCGTAGGACTGTAATGACTGTTATAGGATGCGGTAAGTGATGGAATCAGCAGCATTTAATGCAATAACAGGTCGGGTAATCACTGTGTGTAATATGTCTCAGCTACATGGATAATTTAATCCTGATTACCTTGCCTTCCCCGTGCAGAATACCCAGGTTACAACACACAGCAGCACTGGAGAACTGGCTGTAGCCTCGTATCAGTCAACTATTGGGGGCAAGAGACTTTAAATCTTCCAGTCCCAGATTGCAACGTGTCCTATTGCAACGACATGGATTCTATCCTCATTCTATTGTATAACATATAATTATATAAAACATGGCATTCACAGCTGTTGAACATGTCTTAGTAACAAAATCCTGGAACTGGAGCAGTGGGCTAACAACTGGACATCTGGGTCTAATTCCGCTCATCACATTTTCTCAAAGTGGAGGGGTCAGCTTATCTTTTAATGCAGTAATTATATCTTAAAGATTAAATTCACTCAAAAATAGCCTCAAGACTTAATCTGCCGTTGGTTTATGAAGAGCTTATATCAGAGAGGTTTTACGTTACTTGCTGCTACCAGAGTTAATCCATCATGCACCCCTCGTTCCCTGCCCTCGTTAACCGTCATTAATTACTGCTTAATCCCCCGGCCACACACTGAGCACACAGCCTGATTCATGAATTAATGTCAAGCATATATTAAAGCATTGTGGTGGAACAATGTGAAGTGGCTCTTGTTCATTCCCTCTATACAAAGTATAAGTTAAATCCTCCTCAGACTCACTGAGTGCCTTCCCCTGTTCTGGTGCCAATTCTGTTGGTGTTAAATGTAAATAATCCATCAAGTATTTATTAGATTTCACTTCATTAGTTAAGCAGGTTCCAGGAAGTGCTTCAACCCACAAAAATCCTAGAGGAGGGTCTGGAGTGGCTGCATGGGAACAGTCTAGTACTATGAGTATATAGCATGGAGTAGTAGGATCTGGTGAGATTAATCAAATCTCATAAGCCAGATCAATGCCAATACCCCAATATGATTATCCTATAGGGTACGACTGGATAGCAGTTTAAAATACGTGCTGCAGGAATTGGGATCACCATTAAACCATCTCCTTCAGTTCCTCTTAGAGTATGTTCAGTTTGAGTGAATTGGAGCGATTGAGTATAAATTAATTGTAGGATACAGACTGCAGTTACCAGTATTCTTTAACATTTGAAGCACTATTGGATATTGGATACCAGGCAAGTACCAAATCAGGCCTACACTTTAAGAGAGATATACCCAATACCCAATACATCAAGTTATGCAATGTAGTGCCATGTAGTGCCATGTAGTGTTCTGGAAGATGAGAAATATTGTGAAGTCAAAAAACATCTAATCAGACCTTTCATCACAAGAAGATTACTTCTTGTCACTGACAACACACAGCACAGTTCTGGGGGTGGAGGTGGTGGCAGACAGTATCTAACACTAAACAGACTTAGATGTATTTGGAGCTATTTGGAGCTCATGAATGAGCAACCACTCAAATTGAAGGGAAAGATCTCCTGTATCAACTGGCCAAATTTGACAAGGTAGCCTCAATGCATCAAGTTGTTAAATCAAGAAGAACCAGATATATCATTGTTTCCCTTATATCCATGATCAGGCAATTGACTTTAAATTCATTCCCTGGGACTGGTGGTTGATTTAAGATGTATTCCCTGAGACAGCTGGTTGATTTCAGATCTATATATCCTGAGACAGCTAAGTGATTTTAGATGAGAAAGGTGGTTGATTTCAAGTGCATATGCTGAGACAGCATGC